>JAQGAF010004413.1:0-14454 GCA_034687865.1 Kryphioiulus occultus
GTAAAATCAACTTTAGGTAAGCAAAACGCGTTTCCATACAGGACTTTCTTGTTTAAAATGCTCTTCAACTCTGCATGTAAACTAGGTAACAGTAGCTTTTGGAGAATGGAGAGCATTAACCCATGGGGGATATATGTACCATAATGACGACCTCTCTTAACCCCAGTGCACACCCCATTTATGGATGGCCCTCCCGGCTTGAAATTGATGCATTGGTAATGGGGTAACGGTGTAATAGGGTGCGAGGAGTTTTGGTGAATATGATCGATTATCCAAGCGGGAGTTTAGGCCTAGCTCGTATACAGTATATACAGTGTACAAAGGTGCTTTTTCCTCAGCAATTTCAGCAGCAGCCACAAGCTGAAATTGAATTAGGAAGGACACGTCGTTGCGTGCGAGCCAAATTGATTTCAGCACGTATCATACATTGTAATCTTCTCCGTTTAAGCTCAGTTCGGGAGATACTTATTCGCCCTTTATTGCGTTTTTCGCCTCTATTCCGCTGAGATTGATGACAATAGACGCTGACGTATTATTGGAGGGAATGAGATGCAGCATCCCTCATATCATCTCATCTCAACCCATCCCATCTCATTGCAGCGTTTTATACGAAAAGAAGAAATTGGAAAGGAGGAGCCTGACTTTGCAAATTTTTATACACGCAGAAGGCAGAAACGACTAGCTGCAATTGCCTGCAAAAACAGGCAAATGGTTCAGAAAATCAATATGAGAATTCAGCGTACAGGGTGAGTCGTATTTTCTGGATTATGGGGGGAATTTCAGAAAATTAAAATGCTAAGTTCAGGGATGAGGTGATATGCCCAAAACAGATGGGAAATGAACTTAAGCCCCCATTATAAAGCCATATTTAAAAAATTCAATAACGTGAGAAATGGCATTTATCGTCATTTTTCAACAACTATACTAGTGGCTTTTTAGTGTATTTTACTTACAATGATTTTGCACAAATATTGTTAACGATGGAAATACTGAGGATATATTTTTTGAAACCACAATCGCAAATAACAGCAGTTTTGGGTACGTTTCCTTTTTCTACATAAATTTCAATAGTCGAAATAGGAACAATTCAAAACTAATAATTATAATCATTAGTACATATATAATACATTCAATATCATTAATATTTTGGGAATGACATTTATCGTCATTTTATTAACAAGTATGCTATATTGGTTTTTAGTGTGTTTTACATACAATGATTTTGCAAAAATATTGTTAACGATGGGAATACTGAGGATACAATTTTTGAAAGCACCGTCAAATAACTGCAGTTTTGTGTAAGTTTTCTCTCTTCTATATAAATTTTAATAAGCGAAACAGGAACACAATTCAAAACTAAGAATTTTAATCATTAAAAATGACAAAAACACATCCATTAGCGAAATTTTTCAAAAGCTACCAGGAATAATGCATTTTTAGTCCACTTACGATATTTTCACAAATGAATACTGAGGATTGTAGCATTGTGGAGATTTCCTTACTAAATTTAAAGATTATTATTATTATTAATGACAGAATATGTCAATGATAAAAAATTTCCATCAGTATTCCGTTCGTTATTGAAAAAGAAACAAAATTTCACATACGAGTATCCAAGTTTTTAAAAAATAATGGATCCATATATAAAAATTTGATTAAAGCTGCGTGTAATTTAGGAAAGCCATATGCGAAATTTTGTTTTTCACTAACGAATGGAATACTCAGTATAATTTTTTCAAGCCAGATCATCAATAACACATTTGGATGGATTTTTCATAAAAATACTACAAATATATAATGTTGTGAGAAACCAAATCACAAATGATACATTTTGAACAAAAACTCTATAAAATTCTATTAAGCTTCTAAATCACAAATAACACATTCAGAATTACATTCAAAATTAGGTGTGAACAATGCAAAACGTCATCATTGCACTTGTATACAGGGAATGTATATCTTCCCACGTATATAATGTAATTTGATTGGCCACCCATTGCAGGCTATTTTTCCGGAGCCCCTAGCGGCTTAGGGCTCAAAATTATTAATGAGTTAACACGTGCTGATTAACCATCATCCGCAGGGAAATCAACAAAAACAGTCCATGAATGCGACACAAATACCATCATTTATCAAGGATGTTCCAGAAATCCTAACCATGCAGTTAATTCAGCACTGGTGCCACTGATATTTGTTTAGACAGGTCCTAGCATATTTTCAGTTAAAAACATGGCCATCATGAGATACAGTTGACTCCACTTAATGTGATCGCATTGAGCCCACGCTATTTTTATAATAATAGCAGAATGACCAGAAAAGGCAATCGTTATTTAATTTGAATTCCTATATGCACATATACATGTACATCACCATAATTTAACTGTACAAAGCTATTTACTGCTACAAAATCACCTATATTGGTTTGCTTACAAGCTCGTGAATGAAATTCTCGTATGCATACATGTATTGTATTTGAAAATCAATTGATTTATGCTGCACACCTAGTCAAACTTATGTCATCTCAGCACTTTTTGGTGATTTCTCAACTAAGATGCAGTTTCATTCCGTCAATATCAAAATCATTTGCATCAATCAGCTCTGTGAATTACAGACAGGCTGGCAAGTGTCACATTTAGTCATTGGGGCTGCTATTGGAATACTTTCGTCGGTGAATATCTAAACTTTGGAGAAATATTCCTCGAAATGTTCGATATTCATAGCACATGGGACATTTTAGACATTTTCTACCAAAACTTCTCATTCCAAGCTCGTGTTTTACGATTTCACCATGGTCAATGTTACTGTCATTATTACAGTACTGAGATTAAGTTATCCGAAAATTCGGAATCGTCAGTAATGAGAACGAAACACCAATCCATCAGTACTGCCCCCATTACACGATCAGTATTACTGTCAGTAATTGTAGAAATTGATAGTAATAATGCTCGTGCATATGTTGTCCCCATGAGGGAAAATATTGTGTATTTGAATGCGAGCGTCCGGAACAAGCCAATTTCGATAACATTAAACTAATGATAACATTATCCTCGAATCCTCGATGACATTAAGCGGAGTCCACTGTATTTAAATTTGCAGTGTTGTGAGTGTACAACTCACAGGGGCATATCATTAGATGGGGAGCTGGACCACACATCCCACAGCGTGCACCCAGAGGCCAAAAATGACCAGAAGAACGTCAGAATTAATGAAAACAGTGGTAAAAGCCGAGCGAGTGTCGATTGTTCCGTGGAATTAGGAGGTGACAGCGTGTCCACCGTGAAGAATTGCCGAATTAATAAATAAATCTTTCGAAGCAGTAGTTTATGGTGTCCAGAGAGCGCAGTTTGGTGACAACAGTCGTAAAATAAAGCTGTTTAAAGGCGCACAGTCTCCGTCTTTTCTTTGGCGTTTCTTTTCTTCGACTGGACAATGTCCGGTGCACTTGGTCATTCGAGGACGCACACAATGGTTTGACATTCCCCACGCGCTCTCTGACTGCCCCTGCACTGCGGGGGAGCCATTTGCGATTCGGTCCGTCCACGAGTGGCCCACCTACATCGTCCCACACCTTGCGCCACACCGATTGACCGCTGACCAAAGGCCAGTTAGTGGTTTGCAACATCGGTGCACGGTGAGGCCTTGTCCAGTTTTCTGCTCACCCCCCTCCAACTAAGCTTACCTGCAGTGGAATCATACTGATTTATAATTAACTTATTCCTGCAGCAAAGTCGTCACATTTGTCTTACTAACAAATTAGGGGCCCCAGCCCCTCGGACAGTTATTGGTGGGACGTCCCTACCTCCCTCAGTACTGGACATGCCAAGAATTTCATGCTGCTCAACAATTTGCCAACATAAAGACGTTTTGGATCAGGGTTAATTCTTGGGGGAAAAAATATGTCACGAAGAGCAAGGGGGTTGCATCTGTTTTGGTTGCATGTCCCATAGAGCTCATAGATGTCGCCATTATAAAGCCTTGTCTACACCTATAGAAAACTTTTCCCAGATACATTGTTTCTAGAAACAGATATTCTCAAAATACTTCCACGTTCCTGGCAAGGAAACATATATTGGAGGAAAATGGTGTAAAATGTTTTCTCAAACATGTCAAATACAGATCAAATAATTCCAAACAAAACAGATGGTTTTGTTTGTTTATGAGATTTTTAACTTCGCCTGTACTTTCGGACATGCTCGTCTGATATTATCAAAATCGATTGCCATATACATGTATATCTAATAATATGGCGGCACAAAATTCACGAAACCGCATCAATCATTTACATACACCCTGTATTTGTAAAATATATGCATTTATGATAATATATCCAGTATTAGGACATGATCTTTTGACACGGTTCACCAGGTTTTCAAGGGTCATATTCCAATTTTTCCAGCTTAAAAAATATACCCTACATGTATTTGAATGATTAAAATGAGAACCATGGCATTCTATTAAAAACAACATTTGGCAATGGTAATAAGGAAACGAATTTTTTTTCTCATCTCAAATGGTAGATTTTTAGTCAACATTACCAAACTAAAATAGATCTCAATGTTTGTTTGTTTGTTTGTGAGATTTTTAACGTTGGCCTATTTTCGCACGATATGATTTTACGAACATTTATTTGAAAAAATACCAAAAACAATGGATTTTAGTTATATTTTCCTAGAAACTTTTTTTTTGAAATTATAATAATGAAAAACTTTTGAGAGATTTTTTATATAAACTAGATCACCAATAATGCAGTTTTAGGCCATTTTGAATTTTTCAGAAATATTAATATTGTCAGAAATTAACTCCATAGACGAACTTTGAACAAAAAAATTAGCAGAAATAACGGATTTTAGGCGCAATCTCTCAAAAACGTTTTTCAGAAATATTAATAACAAAGGCAATTTTTTTAATAATAGTAATTAACCATGTACTCAAATTATGCAATGTTTTAGTTATTAGACTCTAGTTAAAAATGGAATTTTCACTATTTACTGCCAAACCCCCTTTTATACTACAAACTCTTATAATTCAACAGAAACAACTAATTTTAAATAATTGCATAAAGTTAAATAAATTTAGGAGCGCCACGGGCACAATTTTGATAAAAACTGAATCATAAATGCTGAATTTTTAATATGAATTTTAGGGGGACGGTGGATTTGATTAACAGGCCAATCATTTTTGTACTGATTTATCAGAATCATAACGAAAAAACACGAGTTACATTTTTGATGTTGAAAAATTACAGGTTTAATATAAAATTCCCATGTTGATTGTTCTGCATATTTTTCGTCACGATCACCTGAAGACTTGTCTGAAGATGGTCAGAAAAATGTCAAAGGTGAAAGGTCAGCTGTGGAACTCGTCCATAAACCCATGGTCCATGGCCCAATCTATAAGGAGTCAAGGTCTCTCGAGTGCTCCCCCTTGCCTTGTTGGGCCTAGTAAAACAGCCCATTGTTATACCTAGTTTTATTTAGCCTTCAAGGGCCCTAAAAATTAACGGGTATAATGAACGCCATAAAATATTCGTGCTAATCGCTTAGAATGGAAAATGTTCAGCGTTTAGGGATATGAAAGGTGGTTCGGCAATTTCTGTCATCATCGCAGTGTGACCACCACCAAATCCCCTAAATATTTGATCGTGACCACCTGCCCTCGCCCTGCTCCCAAGTGATTTTTTTTTTCTTTTTTGTAAAAGGTGAATCTAAGCCTCCCGAATATTATAAAAGCGAAGGAAATGTAGCGAGTCTATGCTAACGACTAATCATAAAGACCTAATGGATTTACTTATGTAAATTCGGTCATAAAACTGGTCATCAGCCAAAACCAGTCGCCTACGAGGATCACGAGGGCTACACCTTGATCGCACAGGCTTATAAATACCAAACAGTCAAAGAGGGGGACAGAAATTGGGAGGGTGGAGACCACCCAACAAATTTGCCAAAAAAAAACTGCCAAATTTTAAATGGAAAACAAACGCAGCACTTGGACTATGGCGAAATGTGTATGCAAACCCCAGCGCCATCTGCGATGAACAGCGCTCCTATATATATGATGAAGTACCCTAAAGGGTCAGGATAATCTAAAAGTCATAGTAGCCATATGAAATTCCGCTTTGTTATGTTGATTTAAAAAATGCATTGGCAAGTCTGGCAATCCTCACATGGAATGGAAATGCATTACGAATTGCAAAATATTTTCCAAATGTATTAGTTGTCTTTATCGCAACACGAAATACATTTGGTAATGTAAACAAAAATGAATTTCACAATGCATTATAAAATATACTGAATTGTGTATTTCACAACGTATTTGAAACTACTGTACATTCTTGCAAACGTTATGTGTGCTGCATTGAATAGAATGAAATTGATGTATTTTTGAATTTTAAACTACTTGTATTTAATTACCAGTTCTAATTTATTTATTGAATATTTTAGATGTTTTTTTTTAAAATTCAGAATTGGGATTTTTTAAAACTTGAATTTATGAAATACATGTATAGCGAGGCTGTTGACGTTTCACAATGCATGCAATTGTAAAATGCATTCTCCAGGGCAGACAATATACAGTACATTACACTATGCATTGCACAACATATTCTTCAATGCACACAAACTACACGGATATCCATACATTACAGTGTGCATTACACAATACATTCCCCAACACAAATAATACATTGAAGTATATGCATTCCATTATGCATTACAATCTGCTTTAAAACACATTTTAAAATGCATTCGCAAATGCATTTTCAAATATATTTGGCGATACGGTTTGAAACTAAATTTGTCTCGATCTACTGACATTTTAAAATGTGCATGTATTTTCCAATGCATGTCTTATAATGCATTACCATTTCCTGTGGGATGGATGGAATCAAACACATGCAGGGTAATTCGTATACATGTATCAAAATCCCTGATCTTTAATTCCCTGACTTTCCAAGTCCGTACGAACCCTGGTCAACAATAAGGCTAATCTGAAAATTCATAGAACATAAAAAGTGGTCGTGGACATATTTGATATAGGATGGAAAATATAAACAAAAACTGAAATAGCCCAATTATTTGGATGTAGTAAAATCACTGGTATCAATGGTATCATCACTATTATGTGACCAAATCGACAATTTTCTTCTCTATTTGTTTTTTCAAATTGCACTTAACACTGATCGATGATTTGGTATCATGATACACTGTACCAAAAAATACACTGAGCGTTTTCCAAATACACGAAATAAAAAAAAAATTAGGAGTTCTACCTTTTTCCAAAATTTTGTCCAATCAAATAAATTTTCTAAAAATTAATTGTTGTAATGAGAGTATGACATAAAGTACCTTTTATTGTAAAGTGCTGTAAATTCGTCAGTATAATAATTTTTATAGATACACATTTCAAATTTCAGGCTGAATCATATGTAGGAATATGCTAGTGGCCACAAAAGAGCGAAATAAAATGGCGATATCTTGGTAACAAACTTTAGAAGCAAATATTTTTTTGCAGTTTTGGTTAAATATAAGAGAAGGGCAGCTGCGGTTACCTGAAATTAAGCTCGTCCAATATGTGCGAGAGGGGGCTGTTGATATTTTTTTGTGATTCTGGTTACTCTCAGTGAGGCGCTAATTAAATCCTAGGTATTTTTGAATGTTGACTCTCACCTTTCGTCGACCTCTTTTTCCCTAGGCATTATTAGTTTAATGATTGTAAATGAACTTTTATTGTAGGAATTGCCCCTCTGATATAGGAGGAAATTCGCATCTGCTATAATAATATGTACCTGGCATCGGTGGTCAAACAAATGTCATTTTCCTGTCTACCAGGTTCTGACTTTAATGACCCCAAATGCGTTTAGTTTTACGACCGTGTTTAAGAGATATTATTTTAATATGACAATCGCGTTAAGAAAGGATTTAAAACCTGCTGTCCATAAACAAACGCCATTGAACAACATTAATTGGCAGTACTGCATAGGCCTGAAGCTCGTGTTTTGGGTTCATTTACCTGCCATGTTTAATGGTTGTTAGTGAAGACGAACTACAGCGTATACGAATAATAACACAGACAGCCTGAGACAGGACAGTAAACAAGACTGAAATCAATGAACGTTTACAGCGAGAATTGCAGAAAACAACGAGTACCAAGCTACTGTAAAATTACAGCGAACATCAAAGGAATGCATTTACAATAAATGCAGACTTGGAATTTTTTTTAGTGAAACATGTGTTAAAATGTGGCATTGCCTTACAGGGTAACCAATGCACACATTTGCAATTTTTCCTTTCCTTGATATTTCGCTGATATTCTAATCGTGTCAGGGCTGAACCATGTTCCACCTTGAAATTTCCCTGATCATTTTGTTGACAAAGCCTCTGCCATGGAGTGTAAGGTAATTCAATAAATGTTAGTAAGTTAATTACTAACTAAACATCTAGCTGACTTCCACGTATATCGTCCAGATTTTTTTTAATGCGAAAAATTGTTTTGAAATCTTTCCCACCATTCATACATTCTTTTGCATCATATACAGTAAAATACTTACAGTACATGTACATGTACTTCCAACCCATGCATTTAAAATTGCCCCCTTTGTATTTGAAATTTCACTATTTTCCCAATATATTTTAATTCCCTGATCGTCCCATCTAGTTTTAATTCCCTGATTTTCCAATATTTAATTCAATTTCCCCAATATTTCAAATTCCCCGATTTCCCCAGTATATTTTAATTTGCTCATTTCCCCCCATATAATGTAATTACTTAACACTCTCCCTTATATTTTAATTCTCTAAGTTTCTACAATATATTAAGTCTCTAAATTTCCCCATATATTTCAATTCCATAATTTCCCCCAATATTTCAAATTCCCTGATTTTCCCCCATATATTTTAACTCCTTGATTTCAGTCCAATATTTTAATTCCCTGATTTTCCTGTTTTTCATGTAGTGTTGTCACCCTGTACGAATGCATTTCATTTTCAAGACAAGCAACCTGTCTCCACTCATCTAATATTTAAGGTACCGATACAGTACCGATTTCTAGCACAAAAAAAAAAAAAAAATTAGTGACGTGTATTCAGAACAGTAACTACTGTACTCGAGCAAATTGAAGCAAAAACTTCGAAGTACGAGTAGCTTGAGCAAAAAATGCATTTAGGTTGAGCAACAAATACATGTATGTAGTTTGAGCAAAAAAATACCATTAAATTTGAGCAACAAAAAAGCGTGTAATTTGACGAACATTTGAGCAAAATTGAAATAGTTTTCTCTAAAGCAAAAAAAAAGAAGCAAATGCTCTTCTTTACAATGCATCAATGGCTCAAAATTGTTTTAAAATTATCATAGAGGCACTTCGGGGTTAATTCGAAACAAGGTGTCCACAAAATCATTTTCAGCTCTAGAGGGTCAACTGGGGGTCATCAATCAACGCCAATGTAGCGCTTATCACATTGGCGCCTCTGCATTTCGCTGTACAATGTTAATGGGTCAGATATTTAAAATTTGACCAAATTTCAAAATCGACCAAATCGGGGTTACCCACAAATCGGTGGTGTCCAGTTCGGATTTGGAGGATTTCGAAGGGGGTTATCTGATTAGAAAAAGCTACTTATGTTTTTTAAGTCGGTGCGAATGTGATTTTGTCAACCGATGCCTAGGATTAGTTACCTCATGATGTCCACCAGGTCAAGACAATCTGACAAAATGTTTTTTTTGTGCTGTTTTACGAGGGGCGTTCGGTTCCCCCCTTTGACTTAAGGGTCGAAGTGCAGTCACCCTGCAAGCCGAAACAGGGTCCGTCCTGGAGCAATATTTTGGTAGGGAAAACGGCCTCTAGGGACTTTTATAAGGTGGACACTAAACTGTAAGCTAATGGGCGACATAACCGAATAAAGGAAAAGGAACCGACACCAAGTTAAACAAGGGGTGGGGGGTGGGGGGTAAAATGTTGGCCCTTTTACCCAAAAAAGCAACTCTTCCCAGGCAGCCAGACGTTGTATAGCCTCATTCCTAATGACCAGAACAAGCTTTCAACTTCAACCTTGTGTTTTGCCTCACTCGGGCCATTGTGTGGTTTATTGGAGGTCGTACCGCCACTTAAAACACCCATAGGCATCGATAGGCCAGTGGAGCCACCGCCCTATTGTTTCGGACAGCTGACCAGTGACCACCCTAAGTATCGATTTAACCCCTTAAACTCCAGCGCCGCAACCTGAGCCAGCTTAGTCTGCTTAGATTAATACTTGGAGAAATGGCATAGAAAACCAAGAAAATCGGTGTTAGACCTACTTATCAGGCAGCCATAAGTTTATCAACTATAGATAATCGCTTCTTTAGTCCTCACAAAACAAGAAACCGAGTACGTTAACGAGAAACCGGTAAGAAACACTACGAAGCCTGCGAAAACACGTCATCAATAATCAGCGCCATCTGGAGGCATACATGGCAAGTGACAGGAACTATACATGTAGAAACGAACTACATTGCTTCATGTAAATTAATCACAATTGTAATTTTTTCAAAAATTTACATGAAGTCCAATTTCAAGTGTTTAATCAAAGCGATAAGCGAAATGGTAAGGTACTGTGCATAAACTACGTACCTCAACAAATGGACCTTTGACCCCCTAAGTCCGAATAGGAAAAAAAAATTTGAAGCGCAATTTTATTGTACATGAAATGTATTTTGTAATGGAAATTGCAATGTTATGTTACATGTAAAGTATATGTAATGTATTTTGTAATGGAAATTGCAATGTTATGTTACATGTAAAGTATATGTAATGTATTTTGTAATAGAAATTGCAATGTTATGTTACATGTAAAGTATATGTAATGTATTTTGTAATGGAAATTGCAATGTTCAATTTTCATTTTTTTTAAATTTATGCATGTGCAATTTAAGGTAGTGTTATTTAGCCTTCCTCTTTTATTAATCTGGAGGTTTTTTGGCCCTCAATACAGTCCTCAATCATCCTAGTTAATTTTTGAACAGTCTCTAATGATTGGATTTTATAGGCTATATCATTCATTTATAATGTCATCTTCGAGTTGTTTTAGGGATGTTGGAGTAAGAAATCTGAATACTTGGTAAGACATTTAAAATAAGAAATCTGAATACTTGGTAAGACATTTAAAATGACAAATCTAAATATCATGAAAACAAAGCAATAGATTAAAAAAATTTTCGTATAAGAGTGCTTTCTCGTGAGGGGAAAGAGAATGACATTATTTACAACTTGTTTTAAGTTTTTAATGACTTTTTAATGTAAACCTGTAGATTTTCCAAAACTGCTTTCATTTACATGTAAACCAAATCTTTTTGAATGTATTTGTTTGAAACATTTTTTAACTTTGACGCTATTGTCGACGATATTATGCAAAGTCTAAAAAACAAACTGCAATGTTCAATTATTTTTTAAATTTATAACTTCAGTTCAACGTGGGGATCAGCTCTACAATTATCAGTATTTTGGCACAAAAAACAATCGTGAGTGTAACCCCAACCTGCACTAGTCCATAAAACGATTTTTGTGCACCCCTACTCACCCTATTTTTGACTTTCCTATATTCATTCCCTTCACTATTAAACGGGCCCCTGGAGTTTTTTTTGTAAGGGGAGGTCAACTTAAGGGGGTTTTAATTGGGTCCCTCTACTTCTCGAGATTTTAGGGTGGTGTTTTTTTTTCTGCATCCAGATCAATGATATAACAACAGGTAAGTAATAATGCCTGGGAGGTTAGCAAATTTCAACGGTAGGCCTAAACGTATGATAATGTGGGTCCTCGTTTGATAATGGTCATTTTATGTCCAAAGCCTCGTTTAATAGTGGCAGCGAGGATGGGGGTCACTCGGAATATTGGGGGCCATAAACGGAGTCACCTGTAAAACGTAATCCATCCATTCTTTTACGCGTATAATCCAATTAGAAACGAAAGGACCAGGCAATGGCAATTGGATAATTGCACCTGTTATTACTATCTACTGTTTAGCCAAAAGCGTTTTTAATGGCTTCGAAAAAAATCCCAGCGCCATACACCTATACAGTTTAATCACTTAAATTATACGACGCTCTCGGTATCTTATATTGGTTTTATTTCGTTAGATGCAGGTAAGGGGATCGACCTCCGTAAGATGGGCTCAAAACAAGTGACGTCACGAAATGTGCGTGTTTTCAAAAAACAAAAATGCATTTCTTTCAACAAATCTATTCAAATACCTAGCCTTTTTCGCTACCATGCATAGCGATACAGGCTTTTTAAAAGGTATTAATGTACATGATTGTCATTGTCTTTTCTTCATTACTAAAAATAATTTACAAAAATTGGTTAGTTACATGAACTAATTTTGGACAAATGTGGAAAAACTAATGATTTTAACTAGTGATAATATTCATGGTAATTACTAATTTCTGAAATCTAAATTCCCTGAGTTTCCCAGGCTTTCCAGGATCATATTCTATTTTTTCCAGGTTCAAAAAATATTTCAATTATTAAATGCGTGCCACAATTCCATTACAAACAACTTTTAGTAATAACAGTAAAGAAATATAATAATACTGAAGACACACCGAACTAAAATCTAGTTTTACAAACTAGGTAATGGCTGTGAGTTTCCCACTCGGTAATGGAAAACCAGATTACAAATGCACATCTCTCATATATAGGTGTCGCCCTCTACGTAGCAAACGTTTTTTACTTATCGCGTTTATTCTTTGGTGTGCCTTCAGTATAACCGTAAAATTAGATTTCTAATAAATACGCATCCCAATGATAAATTTGATGAACATTTCTTTGAAAAACTACCAGAAATAATGGATTTTAAGTATATTTTCCTCGAAACGTCTTTTTGGAAATAATAACAATGAAGAAATTATTGAGGAATTTTTCATGTTGAAACTTTTATAAATAAAATGGTATATTGAATAAAATTGAATAAAAAATTACCATAAATAACGTATTTTACGAGTAATCTCTCGAAAAGGTTTTTCAGAAATATTAATGACAAAGGCAACACTGATGCCAATTTTCATTTTTGTTGTTGAACCTACTGTAAATCACCAAAAATGCATTACTTAGATTGATTTAGGAACGCCACAGGCAAACTTTTAAGACAAACTTAATTACAAATGCTGAATTATCAGGCCAAACATTTTTGTGCCGATTTCTCAGTATTATAACAAGCAAACAAAATATGATTTTGATACTGAAAAATTCTAGGTTTCAATTCAAAATTCCCTGAGTTTTCCAGGTTGAATTTCACCAGTAGGTGATATGCCCATCCTAAGGAGGTAATCAGGCAAGGAGCTTGGTTATTTTCATAAAAAGCAATAGCAGGTTTGGCATAATATGGCTGAGAGCATATAAAGGCCCCTTTAATTGTATACATGTACATCCGCAATAAAAAACACTACATGATTCTTAGAGAGGCCTCCAGGATGGGGTGTGACGTCATCATTATCGTGTCATATTAAGTACATAATGGCATTCATATATGGCACGCATTATGATTATTGAGATGGGTGTAATAGAGGTTTATAATCCGTAAGTGGTTGGCAGGAGGAGCTGAGCCACTTATACTGTCAATGACAGTGTGCCATAAAACCTGAATTTTATTTTATATATGCCGTAAAAATCAGCCGTATGATGAGATAATAATTATGACGACTATAAAAAAATTTAGGCAAGTTTCGCGTCGATGTAGACGCTGGTTATCGCTGTGGCCCACACAGACAAAGAAGTCGAAAAGCAGTTCGGACATAAAAATATTGAAGTGCAATTAATTAGTTCAATGATCAACGCGAAGGCATCGTATCGGAGTACAAATCAAAATGATTTCGTGGGCAAAAAAAAAAAAAAAACTGGGACACGTGTGTTATTTTGGTCTAGAAATTCAGGATTGTATGAGAAACAAAAGCACTCACTGTCATTGCTTCAGTGTTTTAGACTAAATGAATAGCCGTCGTATATCCTACCTTTGCATTGCTAAATTGTATTTGAAAAACGTCAAAAGTAAACATTTTTGGGAAAACACAATTTAAACTATTCGTTTTTTGAAATACCAATACAAATATTACCTGGCTAATAGTAGTTTTACTTGGCATTTTACGCCATTTGAAAAAAAGAACGAAAAATGGAACGTTTTGCTATTTGGAATCTCACGTGCGCCACCTCCTCGCGCACCTGGCACGTGACTATTCCACCAATCAAAGCTCGCACTTGCTGAGCGGCAAATTTAAAATCCTTATACAGGGTTCCCCCAGGCGAAATATTTTAACATCTGAATATTTTAAAATCTTGATGTACTTTTACACTATGTACTTTTGTAAATCCATTATTCCCTTTCCCTTGTCAGGAATAAACTATTACTAGACAGTTAGAGAAATTTCGCACGAAATCTGATTTCGTACGAAATGTTACCTTTTGACGTCATTTCCTGTGCCAAAAATGTGTTT
>JAQGAF010004414.1:0-14454 GCA_034687865.1 Kryphioiulus occultus
CCCCCCTGAGGGATCTTTAACGTGCGGAGAGCAAGGGGGATCCGCACGGGACCTCGGTTTAAACTCTCATCCGAAACGGATTTTAAGTGGACTCTATAACAGTTAACTGCATGTCTGTTCATGTGCATGCAGGCCTACTGCTAATAGCTAGCCTTTGAAAGAAGTAGTCAGAATACATGTACAGTATGTAGGAGCTACTCTCAGAAAGCATGTTTTCCAAGAACCAGCAAAATGCATCACGCCAATATTTACTGCGACAGTAATCTTTATTACTAAGCTTAGGTGAAATCCCCAAAGTACCCATAGCGAAGTGTAAACAGTTGTTAATTTTAAGCAAGATTAGGACAAAACGATTCTTTGAAGATAACGAAACTAGATGCTCACGGTATAAAAAGAACAGAATAGTCGTATGCATAACTTTCTTATTACTGCAGTTTCTGGAACAGTGGGTTTAAGTCTAACAAACGACAGCCTGCAATGCGACTGTGGAAATGGCCATTTTTTTTGTTCCAAAAATTATACTGCATCGTACGTACAAACTCAGCCCATACATGCAAAGGAGCAGTTAGATCACATAACATAATTCTCGTAAATCTGATGCAATTTATGCATGTTCTGCAAGCTCACGTCTACCAGATGTTTACGATGCATGTTACCATGCAATTGAACAGGTCATCTATGACGCTAAAGTAGATTAAAACGATGTTATTAGGCCTAAGCATACCTCACAACCAGTTTCAATGAAGGCTTATTTTCAATATGGTTCAATAACATTTCTGCCTGTGGCATTTGTAGCCTAAACAACTGAATAACATGTTAGGGGAGACATACATGAATCGCGGACAACTGTCATTTATTTTTGGGGATAAACGTAAGAACTGGGTTATGGCAGGTTCTGTCAAGCGCTTTCATATCTTCTTTTATAAACAAAACTTTACATATAACAGCTTCCATGTTGTGCAGAAAAATGTCATTTTATAATATTATATGCACGACAAAGCTGCTCTGAATGCTGCAGTCAGCATATGAACGAATACATTTTATACTCTACATACATGTTTGATTGCAAATTCTTGCAAATGTATACAATGTTGTGGCGCCCCGCGTGTGACACATACATATATGGTATTGTCATTTCGGCATATTAAACAATGAATGCTAATATTTTGCGATTTCTATTATCAAACAGCGCGATCATCCTTATTTAAGTTGCAAAATACGGAAACATTTGTTTCGCATGGCCAAGAATGCATTTCCGTAATTGCCCAATATCTCGCTGTTGATGACACGCTCTAAAACACAAACATATTGCACCTCAGTGCTTGAATCATTGCGCATGAATGTGAATGCAATGCATTAATATTACACCATTGGTCTACCTAATATTTTAAAATGACTGAGAGCCTAAGAGCCCAAGAGCAAAAAACGGGGAGTCTGTTGACAAGATCCTGTCAATGTCAAATTGCCATTTGCTCATTGAGATGCTGAACAGCACTTAACCCACCCAAGGTGCATGCAAATGCTCGCTTGAGCATACGTGTAAAAAAAAATAGAAGTTCAGGTAAAAACAATGCAGGAAAAAATTTTAGCCTCGAAATAGGGCCATGCTGAAGAACGTGAAACATCCCTCTTTCTGATTGTTTGCAAAATAATTCAAACGCTGGGAATTGTTGTAATTACAACGACGAGATAAAACGAGAAATCAATGCACAAAAATAATTGTTTTTACTAATTGCAAAATAAGCGAGGAAGAGAAAAATGTCCCCCGTAGCCATGTTAATTCATTCCGACTTTTTGCAATTCAGCAGCCAAGTCAAAATGCTAAATCTCACGCCCCATAGGAGAAGTCGATCGAATGAATTACAAAATTAATCATCAACAGTGGCACAAAATCGATGCTGGCTTTTCGACAAAGCCCCTTTTTGGTGGCCGAATAAGTAATCTCATTTGCATCACTTAGCACCACGAAGGATAACTACTAATTCTGTCATTCTTACCCTTCACTAATCACACTGGTGCTTCCCCGTTAATACACTGTAGAATTCACACTTTCGGACGCCCTAAGAAACTAATGGTTGTCTCAGCCTAAATATAACTGAAACTTCGTTCAGTAGGCTGAACTCACAATCACATGAACTAGATTTCACGCGTACTATCTTAATTAGTTGGTCATGCCGTAATTGTGTTCTACTTTCAAGTTTCTACCAATGAAAATAATAGTTGTTTTCGGCAGTCTTTAGATAGGGTAATTTGTATCTCTAATATAACAACGAATAGTAAAATCCCTACGAAACCCAACACGGATAATGCAGGATCGAACTAAAGTGTAGCATGCATGCCAGAATGATATCCATGATGTCAATTAATACCTTACGTTTGTTGCATAGTGGACATCCACAGTGTCGATTTCCAATTTCTATCAACTGTACAACATGTTGTTGACGTGTACAGCTCCTCGTATATCTTAGGAAGTCGTAAACCTCAACAAGAATCTGAAGTGCCATTAGCGCATATTTGGAATTTTGGAGTGGCTGGGAAACATGAGAACAAGTTAAATAATGCATTAGTCCGTTTTAATCTTAACTGTTAAAGTATGGCCCACATGGAGTACATATGCGCATTACAGCAAAAGGTTCGACAAGTTTAGGCGAATAAGCGATCATCCATTAAAGGGTTCACTGATATCAAAACCATCCATCAAAGGATATGGCATCATGAATTTATTCTCATTTATTAAAGTTGCCATCTAAGTAGCAATAAGGCTGTTGCAGCCCTGACGCAAATGAAGAGTTGTGATAACGCTCAGTTGGAAATTTTCCACCAAAAACATACTAACCTACCTTAAATCAGTTATTTATTGCAGCCATGCGGCCTTCGGAGAATTCCACAGGTCTTTTTTGGTATCTCAGGAAATCCGAGTAAGGACAAATCACAACCTATCAGCAACTGACATGACTCAATTACAGCCAATAAGCAGTTGATAGGCCTATGGCGGAATTGTCAATTTGTCACATGTATTTAATCAGCTTGCACTACAACAGCGTCAGTTCATTACAGTGCATCATCATGGCATCTCATGGCATCTCATGGCGGAAACACATGCCCTCCTGATAGAAATACTGCATCGAATCTTCCAATTTCTTTTGCTATTCCAAACCACGAATCGATTTTCATAAACATCAAATTGCAGAATACAAATGGGTGCACATATACCTGCTCAGCGCTAAATTTGCCCTGCAAATCAGCCATTCCTAGTCATTCTAGCTGTGTATGAATGCTAATGAATTCTTAATGCAACATTGTAGTAGTTTTAAGACAATATATACTAATTTTCAAACGTTTTGAAATTCAAGCACTGCAGTTATTCCTTTATAAATCGGCATGTTGTACAAAAATTCAAAGGCTCGATTTCAGCAGTATGCATCTGAAACAGCTAGGGAGCGATGATTATTTTGAAACAGTCTGGGGAGCGATGATCGTTTTGAAGAACAGTGGAAACGTGCTAGAAAGATAATTACACCCATGTGCATATTCCAATTGCGGAACCATACTTTTGAACGAAGGGCTCCAATAAGACATACTGTACATGTACACTGTACAAAACAGGACTGATATGATATCCTTATACATAGGGAACTCCTAATTAAGGTATAAATGCGAAGAATACCGTGCTTGTTCGTCTATTCCAAATTACCAAAAGTATTGCAACTGAAGTGGTCTTTGCAAAACTCGATCAATTGCATTAACGATGATGCAGCAGCAGCACCAATATCATTAACAGCAGTCGAATGATGATTCAGAAAAACTTCCCCTTCTATGGTTACCCCCTATTCCCTTACATTGTACAGGGCTGATGAGTCACTCACGGATATATGTTCACAAATATTGATTTTCTTGGGAAACTGTATTTTTAAGGGCACATTAACTTAGCGCGACTGGTTTTCTCGTATTTGCGCTCGATCAACGGCACGGCTCCCCAGCTTTCACTTAAAAATCCCCAGTCTCACTTGTTTACAAATACATTTAATTTTCCTAAGGCTCATTTATTCTGGAAGGCTGCCTTTTATCAACGGCAGATATGGCGTCTTCTAAGAAACGTTCGTCTGGCATCTGAAAAGCATTTAACGTTGATGCAATTGTAACCATAGTGACTACTGCCTCCCGACCTGAAATTGCTTTTTAATATTTGGTTCGCTAAGCTCGTCACAAACAAATTCACTCAAATCATACATGTGTGTATACGTTGCGTCAAGTTTACGAAAAAAAAATGTAGACCCGGTTGCTTTTATTGGTATATACACGTATACGTGTACTGAATTTTGAAATGGGTTTGGGTAGCCATACATGTATACCGAACTGGTCTTTTTTTTCAAATTGCAAGAAGGCTGAGATGAAATTTTCAACGTCCCTGACTTTTCCAGTTTAATACAAATTTCCCTGACCACCCCGACGACTGAAAATGTAAAAATATGGCATATGTCAATGTGAGGAATGCTATGTTTATTGCTTGTTGTATATAATTTTCACAAGGAAACAGAAGATTTTGATAATTTGTAAATGACACTATCATTATTAATTTCTTTCACACTCATGTCATCTCTTGATTGTTGTGCTAACCAATAACAAGCTATTGTATTCAAAACCTTATTGATTTGTAACATTTCCCAGACTTTTCAAAATAAATACTTTTCCTGAATTTTCCAGGTTTTCTATCTGCGGGAACCCTGAAATATGATTTGTAACCATGCTGACAATCCCTCCAACACCTAAAAGAGATCAAAAACAACTGGCCCAGTATGGAGACATTTTAGTGGCGAAAGAAACATCGAAATACGTTGCACTATTTTGCATTGGGTTTCAGTCACAACTAATACAGGCACTTCACGCCCATACAGCAATCTGCTAACAATTATAAAAACAATAGCGAGTTAATAGTCACACCCAACCATTACTTTTAATGTAATGCCATTCCTTGCCAGATGATTGAAGCCTACATAAATATCTGCGGTGTGAAATTTAAATGCATTGTTTCAACTGCCCAAGACCTAATATGTTCACTCGCGGGCAACTTCTGTTCATTAGTTCCATAAACAATTTAGCAGACTCGCTGATTGTTTCTACGCCCACGCCTTACTGGAAATCCAGATGCAAAGGGTTTTTGCAAGCCCTGAATTTATAATTGAGAGGAGATGGTTTCTAATCATAATCATATCGAAGGAATAATTAACAGCGTAAGGGGAAAACCGTAGTAAAAACATTTTCAAGACAACTCGACCTGCTTGCCCATATGTTGATTGCATTATACAGATTAACCCGATACTGTATATCGTTATGAACATGACCGCAATTTATGTTTCTCTTGAGTCGATACATTTAATGCTTCAGGTTTATAATTGTTAATTGGGAACTAAAACTGGCAAGAAATACATGTACACTGAATAGAAAAAATTCAGAAAAAAAAATCAAAGATAACGACTTAAAGTAATCTGCAAACTAAACGCCTGCACATTGATTGGAACTGCATAGCCTACCAATTATATTCCCAAACTTTATGTACGAATACGTTTTTAAGAGGATCTAAGCCCCAATAGTCGTACAACATTTTCACGATAAAACCAAACCGATTTTTCTGCGAATTTCTAGTTCAGTTCTTTCTAGTAACCCCTAAAATCAACACTGGCTGCAGGCATGCAGGCACCCCATCAATTTCGCCTAAATGAATCAAAAAGAGGTTGACAAGTAGACCAATAAAAGAGGGGATCTTCCAGAGAAATAAGCTACTAATCACAAGTTCTATATTTTCCTCGATCTAACTCGACTATCTTTAAGAAACCCTAGCTCATAAAAACGTCCAAACAGTTCACCGCACTGCTGAATGGCCACCAAAAATGGGGAGGGTTGACCAGAATAAAAAAAAGCTTGTGGATGTTTGCATAAATTCAAGCACATCCTAAAAAATGACAAGTGAAATAGCACACGTGTTTTCTCTCCCTTCGAGGATCTCAAACATTGCGATACAGGGTTTATAAAATCCTGTCCTTGGAACTTTCTAAGAAACTGAGTTGCATAGTTTGCGAACTAAACCCCTTTATGCAACGTAAACTGAAAACTGGATTTGGAATTAATGAGTCTCAAGGCGTAGCAGGACTTGTCAAGGTGCAAAACCACCTGCATAAAACCGACAAAGTGGTGTAGTAGATAAACAATGAAATATTGACGTACATAAAGCCATCTGTGTATTAACGTAAGAATAAGCAAGAATGTTCTTTGTCAGTTCAAGCTTTCTACCTCACCCAAATGCAGAACTGTCCTGAACAAAAACACGAACAATACTTGCGTTGTCATAACACATGTTTACGTGCTAAATATATATTTTGGTATGCAGGTGATCAATTGATTTTCTGTATAAGAAATGACAAATTGCATTAAACTTTGGCTAATTGCACTTGCATGACTGCAAAATAATAATTAATCTTTTTTCTAATTACAGCCAACCATATTTGGGACACTGGCATCAGAGCAGTCTCCCAAAGAAAATCATACGGTAAGGAATTCCTGATACTAGCACTAACACCTTGACGAACACAATCCTTTTGATTTCATTTTCATTTTATTCCATCTGCATAGTCTGCACTATGTTATCGAATTTCCTGTCTGTCAGCTTTTTCGGTATCAGAACTTGCATGCCCTTCAAATTCTTAAAAATAATCAATGGGGCATATCAAACTAGTCAAGTGTTTATAATATGGACGTTTTGGCAGCATAACCTGAATTCAAAATGTCCTTCGAGAAGTCAGCTTCTCACAAGAGCAACAAAATTACATTCTAGCTTTTGCAAAATATAAAAGTCGACTTCAAATATATCAGTGAGCACCAAAGTTCGTAAATATGCATAAATACTCATATTCAGAATTGCAAGTTAAGGCACCCTCATTAAAAATGGTAATAAGCAGTCGTTTTTACAGAATATTCTGCTCAGTTTTCTACAGCAAAATGTATGAAATTATTAATTGGGGTCAATTTTAAAAATGTTTCATCTTGGCGAATTCCCTGACGTTCATAACTAGCAATTAAAAGTAGCAAAATTGATAACAAATTTCCAGCATGAGTGGCTTGTTTATTGGCGAGATGCGTATCATGATCATTAATAATAAAAGATTGACGAGCGTTTAACAATTTCGGTTTACAACCGGAACTGATTATTTGAAGTCTCGCAAAGACGAGATGATTAAATCTACTTCATCACCAAAAGCGTGTTCCTCTATAATAAGAGAACAATTTCCAGTCTAGAAATATTTGGAAATACTAGAATACGCTTGTCACAACACACCACACCAAAATATGCCCAAAGATAAAGATGTACGATGGGAATGAAATACTAACATTGGCTATTCGTTTAAAATTAAGATAATTGAGGGAATAATAAGGTACCCATAGGTAAAGTGGGGATGTCGTGGCTTTTCCAGATTTCATCTTCATCTGAGCTCTGCTGAGCCCTGCGCAAAAGTAAATAGATAGTAGTTGTACCCACAAGCATAACCCAAATTTGCAGTCCCATTTATTTTTCACCTGCCACATCAACAGAACTATTACTTTCATTATAATGCATTATCCTTAATAGCAAGTGCTATTTCAAGCTGTATATACTATTATGCATGAACAGTCAAGGGTTAGTTCATGGGTGTCAAGAACATGACGTATGATATCTAAATGAAACCAAAAGTGGAATTCTGGCAATAACGATCAATGCTGTATATAACATTTTCATCAATGAAACCTTCCACAGGGAAGCATGAAGCTAAACCTTATACATGTAAAATCAATTTGATTTACACAGGTGTTTTATCGTCCAATAAGATGCATTCATGCCAAAATTGGCCGTTGCATGGGGAAAACACGTGTAATAATTTACGCATAGACGATAGGTTAAATAACAACATTCATGCTTTTCCATTTTAGAGTTTGCCACAAACACCGAAAAGCGCAAAACTAACAATGGCAACCACTTTCAATTCCCATGATGGATGCTGCAATGGAAGTGCAGATGGTGTTGATGGGAGCCATGGTGACGAAAATCACGTAAGTTACAAATATACAAAAGCAATAGTAGCAATGGTTTCCTGGGAGTATTACAGAATGCTCTTAATGTCTACATTATGAACTCCAAATGGTTCTTGACTCCAAATAGAGGTCCAGCAAATTGTGTTGCAATACTGGTATAAACAGCATAATACTTAGCGCCTCACCATGTACATTATTTCAAAAATCGATGATTACTAGAGGCATCAATTACCACCCCTTCAATCATTTTAGATTAAAAAATTGCAGCAACTGATGTCACCACATCATTCAATAGCTACATTTGTCTCAATAAAAGCAAGGCCATTCAATTAAATGTAAAAATCTTACAGGAATTAGAATAATTGATAAGACTTACATGTAGCCTTCATTAGCATCCTTGCCTATTATATGGCCAATATAATCGCTGATCATTTCTTGATCCATCTTCATATAAATAATAGCTTGTATTTTATAATGCACCGCTGCTGATTACACGGCAACAAATTTTCGCTACAGCAGACAAAGCAAACTATAAAGAAAATGAGGCTTTTGTCAGTAACAAACTAGTTCCACAAACTCAACGCTAACAGTTCATGTTTTTTTACATTATTTCAGACATTAGTTTATCGTGATGGGAATTTAGTTTCAGGATCTCTAGAAGCTCTGATTCGGCATTTGGTGCCGACAGCAGATTACTATCCAGATGTAAGAAATTCTCTTCATGCTGCACAAAATGAGTGATTTTTAAGACACTAAATGAAATTACTTTGACACTTTTACAGAGGACATATTTGTTCGCCTGCTTATTAAGTACAAGATTATTTATAAAACCACACGAGCTGTTGCAAAGAATTCATCACGTCTGTGTATTGCAGCAAAACTTCTCATCGGATCACATCAATCAGGTGAGGCTGGCTGAATATAGTCATAATAATGCCTTTTCAAGCAGTTATGAACAATCACTAAGCAAAAATCTGATTTTTTTCATTTAGGATCAGTTGGTTAAATTTTGTCCGAATCTAATTCAGCTGTTAAGGTAAATAAAATGAAATAACTTTTGTTTTGCAAGGAGAAAATGTATTGCCACATTGACTTTAGGATGAAAGACCATAGTCTGAACATTTTTTTTACTTCAGTGAGTGGACAGAAACATTTCCCTACGATTTCCGTGATGAAAGAATGATGAGGCATTTAAAGAAGATTACCCAAAGATGTACTCAAATTGATAATCGGTTACGAAAGGAAGTCTCTCAACTTATTCAAAACGTTCTTCACAAAGTAAGCTATGCAAATGACACTAACGTGAGCACGACACGTGTATAATTCCTGGCTACTAAACTGTACCTTAATTTTTAGTTGAACAAGCTAGAAAAATATGAAGATTTTCTGAGTAGCGTTAATACAGCTGCAGCTAATCGGTTAATCAACACTGTGTCTGTGGTAAGTTTTGCTATAGATACATGCATAATATCTACATGTATGTGCGTTACATTGCATCTTCACTTCTAGACCGACATCACGGAAGTGTGCCCTAGTCCAAATAATTTAGCCCAACAGCTGACCCATATTGAGCTAGAACGTTTGAGCAGCATTGGTCCAGAAGAATTTGTGCAAGCCTTTGCTAAAGAAAATCCTAATGTTGAGGTAAACAATTCTTTCTGTATTGGACAGACTTGAATTCTGCAGTGATGAATATTCTCATGTGACCCTTTTCAAATATATTACAGACATCATTTCGTGACATGAAGAAAACCAAAAACTTGGAGTCCTATATCCAGTGGTTTAATCGTCTCAGTTATTTTGTTGCAACTGAAGTCTGCATGGTAAGGATGCAATACAATTGTCATTCGAAAGCACTTGCTTTTACATAATTTAACATATATCACATTTTGATTCTATATTTTTAGCACCTGAAGAAAAAGCATAGAGCCAAAGTCATTGAATATTTTATTGAAGCAGCAAGAGAGTGTTTTAATTTAGGAAATTTTAATTCCTTAATGGCCATTATAGCCGGAATGAACATGAGCCCTATTTCAAGGTTGAAGAAGACGGTAAGATTTCGATACATCAGTCCTTTGATATTCCTTTGAAGCTTGCAAGCAAGGAAGAATAAAATTTAAAGAATTATACTGCACAAACATTTGTGAACTCAGAAGAATTACTACTACTATCTTGATATTGAAACCCTTTTTTTTGCAGTGGTCTAAAGTTAATACAGCAAAATTTGACATTTTGGAACATCAGATGGATCCCACGTCAAATTTTACGAGTTATAGGTCAACGCTAAAGGCAGCTATGTGGCGATCTCAAGGTGCTGTTGAGGACCGAGAAAAAGTATGCAAAATTATCCAAAACATTCAATGAAAGTTTAAATGACAAAGATCATTTCCTTAATCCATAATTCATTGTATTTCAGATTGTGATTCCATTCTTCAGTTTATTGGTAAAAGATTTGTACTTTTTAAACGAAGGTTGTGCCAACAAGTGAGTTGTTCTCTCAAAGCCTACCTCATTTTCCAACTTATAATTGTGCTCACCCGTAACCAGCGTTTTCTAACTCAGGTTGCCAAATGGACATATTAATTTTGAGAAATTCTGGCAGCTAGCGAAGCAAGTTACCGAATTCATCACTTGGCAACAAGTTTCTGTAAGTTGTAATAGAGCCTTCTAGACCATAATAAATCGTAATTTCGGATAAAATTTAACGGTTTACATGATACTTAATTAACTACATTATTTTGAGTAAAGTCTGCAACAATTACACTAGGTTTTCAGTTTGCATTTCTTAACATATAAATTACTTGTTTTTATTTCAGTGTCCATTTGACAAGCATCCAAAAGTTTTAAACTATTTATTAACGAATCCAGTTTTTTCGGAGAGTGGTAAGTTAAAATATTTACTGGAGCTAAAACAAGGGGCATCAATTTTAAATTTTTTTTGGCTCATTATTTGGTTCAAAATTTCATGATACTCTCTTCTTAAAATTGTTAAGTGACCCCTGAGGTAAGGACTCAGGGCATTTAATAAGTTTTCAAATCATACATTTTTTATGATTCAGCTTTGGCATTGGCGTCGTTCGAGTGTGAAACACCAGAAAATAATTTGGAAAAGGAGCGATGTAAAACGTTAAAGTAAGTCAAAATCTTCAGTCGTATGCACTTTCTTGTAAAATTGCGCTGACCATTCCATGCTAATTAAATGTTAATTATTTTTAGAGCCGAGCTTAGTACCTGAAGAATCTACAAACTTGTAGTTTGAAATGAGCCAAACGGAACAATGCAGTCTGTAAGCATTTCGGTTGTAAAATACTGATTATGTCTTGGCTGTGCCATCAAAGGCGAGCTGCTTGAGCTGATAAACTCTGCACCGTGAAGGACAACCCTACCCTCAGCCATGATAAAGTGTACAGCAGAATGTGACAAATGGTTTAATTGAATCTATCTTATACAAATAAGGATGGTGTTGTTTGTCATATACGCATGCCCAGCCATGAGCAAGCCATCAGTTATCCAATGACTGGAGCATATAGACACTAGCTAAAAGCTCGCTCATCATGGTGAGATTAAGAATGTACCATTGTGTCACATACATTATTTCAGGAAAGGCACATGGATATGTTATTGTAGATAGACAACAACTTGTGTACATGTATATAAATTACGATGTTTCATATTATCAATGAAATACCATGTCTTTGTTTATTTATATCCATCTACAAGTTATCTGGACCAAAAATGAATTCTAAACCATATTTGGAAGTTCACCTGCTGCTGTAGGCCTATTTCCCGTGCAGCTTTAGTCAGATCGCTCTACTGCTTTCAGTTTTGTTTTTGCTGGCAAAAATGATTAGAGACTACCATAAACATGTCATAAGAAATACTTACTAGGTAAAAGTTTGGTAAATCAGTCAGTGACTTCATCGGGGTTCCTTACATCTATATAACAATAACCAGAGGCGGAATAGCTGTTTGTCTATTGAAGGTCATGCAGTGACAAACAAAACCATAAGCCATATGCAGGCAAGACAGGGAAGGGGATAATATGAGATATTGCTGTAAGATTGTGGCTGATTTTAAAGAAACAGTCTTGGCATTGCCTAAATGCAGAACCTTCAGAAACTTCACTACTAGACCGAACCAGCCATCGGTGAGATGTCAGAAATTTGGCTGTTTGACTATAGTAGCTTCTCGGAATGCACACTATTGACCTGCTGTTACATTAGAAATTCTTTCATCCATAGTTGCAGAAAGATGAGGAGTGATTTGCCAAAAAACCATTGCACTATACCACCCTGTTATTAAAGCCAGATAAATCTCGTTGAAGTAATGTTTGGTGGATCTTAAC
Source organism: Kryphioiulus occultus (assembly GCA_034687865.1). Taxonomy (NCBI): domain Eukaryota; kingdom Metazoa; phylum Arthropoda; class Diplopoda; order Julida; family Julidae; genus Kryphioiulus; species Kryphioiulus occultus. Next base: position 12,407 of record JAQGAF010004414.1, read on the forward strand.
TAGCTCTGTTGGGAATAGTTAGGTTATGATACGCTTTGATTCTTTCCAACAGCCTTTCATCACGGTATATGTGCATCTAAATTCGTGATGCACAACTGGGATTTAGCAAAGTAATCGAAGTAGGCCTAATGTCCAATAGTCTGGGATAGCACTGGACTTATTTGCCTTCAGCTGGTATTCATTTATTTTTAACTAATTATCATTTTTCAAGCTAAGAACGGGACACTAGTATTGGCCAGCTTGCACGTGTTTGCCCACGCATGTCAAAACAGTATTCATTGCACACTTTTTTTTATAAAATTTTAAAAGATATTCAGACTTACAGCAGATTACTGGACGGCATCAAAATATTGAGTAATTTTGTAGGCATGGTCACGTGTAATGTTTTATCATTTCTATTGCTGGTATGGAGTCGAGATGCAGTGCTATCAAGGTGAGCATTACTGTCCTTGAAGGAACCATGCCGACCTGCATGACATAAAAAGTTTAAAATGAAGAGATATAGCTGTTGTTTATAAGTACATGCACAATGCAGATAATTGCGGGATTTACGATATTTTCGATCAGATATTCAAATTACAGGCCTACATAAGTTTTTAAATACGTTGTACTGTATGTATGCAGCCATCACAAGTTTGCTATTGCTATGATAACTCAACAGGAAGCATTCATCCATACAGTGTATGTTCACTTCATTATTAAGTGCTCTAGAGAATGTGAGAAATGATATTTTTACATGATAGCACAAAATGAATGCAATGCTTCAAGTTTCAACTAAAAATGAGTGTCCTCATGTGGGTCTAATGTCCTAATTAAATAAAAGCTCTGACATTCTAACTCAGTGTCAATTACTTCGAAAATCCCATTATTATATTCTCATAATAACATTCCATTGAAGATATAGACCAAATGCGTATTTAGAACAATACTGGTCTCAGATTAGCAAAATCTAGTCAAATTTGGTAAAATTCTATCTAAGATTTTTACCAAAAACAAATGGGTCCTGGCATCTTCTGTAAGTTGTGTTGGGTGATATGACATCTAACTGCATGCTCATAAACTTGAAAAAAAAGATTCCAATGATCTGAACTGTACGTTCATTTTGATATTTTGTGAAAGTCGCACATGTACATGTAAAACGGTTTGTACCTTTTCGTAATTAAATCAAACGGCGAATAAAAATTGGTATAAATAAATGCATGTGCCATCGACTGATTTCACCTTTTTTTAAATCTTGCCAATCGGAATGCCAGTTTTCTTGGCAGTTCAACTGATCTGGGCGAAGTGTCAAGTTCACTCAATGACGATATATACAAAGAGTCTTTTGGAATGTCCTTCACTTCAACAAGGCCAGATTGGTCATCCAGCTAGGACAGTAACCCATAGGCTACCCCAACGTCTCTAGTAATACTGTCAGGTTCAACAGATACGGACATTAATACCGATAGTGTAATGTGCGCAGTATTGATGGATTGATGTTCTAGTCTCAATACTAATATATTATCAATGTTTTCGGATAACTTACTGTCAGTATCGAAATACTGATAGTAGCACTAATCGTGTAGGTCGAGATCGGCCATCCAGCTGGGACAGTTACCTCAATGTCAGTATTTCATATTTACAATACCAGTCTCATACAAATTAACCATATTATAACCCTGAAAGCAGGCAATATATTACACAGGGACGAAATACAGTATTTTGTATCCCAGGATTTACAAAACCCCTACCAAGAATCGTTGATTCTAAAAGGCAACAGACCTACACGGTTAGTAATACTGTCAGTCACTTTAGAGTCAGTAGAAATGACAGTATGCGTCAATATTTTACTGTCAGTAAAAAGCTCAGTATCATCGTGGACTTCGTTGAGTGAGATCCTAAAACTTCTAAAGTACCACGGATGAAATGAACGGATCGAAAAATCAATCGCAAAAAAAAATTGAGAAAAACAGCAGAAAATGTGCTCTCATACGAATTTCTTTGACGAAATTCAACGTATGTGGTACGTCCGCCTTCAATGGCTGGTGGCGCAATACTGACAGATTTAC
>JAQGAF010004415.1:0-14452 GCA_034687865.1 Kryphioiulus occultus
TGGACACGAACGTTGTTGGTAGGAGGAGCTATGTTTTTGGTTTTGCGACAGTTGTTGGTGTAACTTAGACACAGGGTAAAATTAACCATGCATCCATATGCAGATAACCAACGAGTGCATTTTCCGACTGAGGAAAGTGCAATTTTAGGCCTAGCCAAAATGCGCCAAAAATCTAACCGCCAAAACACTCATTTTGTTGAGCGGAAAAACACGCGACTTCGCCATTGATAAAGTTCACCAAGTTCGCCGAATCACTGAATCAGGCGTACAAACGCATGTTGTGTAATATATGATTTTCGCTAACACTCATAAACTTACAGTCACTGACATTCAGTTTGCAAAAGACAGAACCAACCACATACAATTAGCATGTCTATGCACGCACATACTGTAGCATCAATGACAGTTCATTTACGTTAACTATATTGCCGGTAATAGCAGGCGCAATACTGTTATATGAATTTCACTCACGTTCTCTGCACTTTTAAAAACGCAGACTTGCTTGTTATCTTCTAATTTATGAAATTTTAGTAAATTTTAGACGCTTACCTTCGAAGAGAGATGAACCATTTTCCGCCATCTTTTCGAACGCTCTTTTTGCCGTCATAGCCCGCTAGGGGGCATAACCGTAGCCGCCCTCTAGATAATTTCGGAAATGTAGTGGAGGAAAGAAATTACTCGATTTGCTGTCGAACTAGAGAGAAAAGTCAGTAAACCTCAAATCAAGTATCTCAATTGCCGAACGGGTGCAGATGCGCTATATTCAAATTCAAAATGAATGGTACGCTCACGCCATTCTTGCGAAAAGAAGTTTTTTTGTGAAATACAAATAGCCATAATTAGGAAAAAGTACATGTAATATTTTCCTGAAACGAAACTACAAGTCAAAAAGTTCATGTAAATGAAATATTATAAAGAAACAATTTTAAGTATTTTTTTTTAATTATTTAGATTTGTAAAACGTTAATTATTATATAGTTCAATGATTTGTGTATTAATTACCTTTCTGGCCAAGGGTACATCATAGTTAATTCCATGGTGTTGGTGCAGTGGACAACATCTGATGAAAAACAAATACATGTATTGAAAATAACTATCCATAGAAGTCAAAATTCGATTCTGAGATCATCCATTAATACAAGTACTCTTATGTATGTTTTCAGTTTTTTATTCTTGAGTATAGACGATTTAAATATCACTTTTTGCAGGTACTGAAGTGAGAAAAAATATAATACTTTCCTAATATGGCCTCCGAGAGTCCTGCATTATACCTATTTACAATATTTATATAGGACTCCTTACAAGTACATACTGTAATGGACCCTGCATATAATATTAACCTTTTCATAAAAAAACAAAACATTTGGCAAAGCTTGAGCCTGCAAAAAACACCACTAACGCATATAATGCTCTACGACTAGGATACAATGGAAAATATCTTTTGAAAATCTATCAACATGTACTTTTGTACATGTAACTTTGACCTTAAAATATGATGCAGCAACAACGAAACAAAAGATTCAACCATCCAAAATGTTAATTAATTAAGTTCGAAGATGCGTGACAACTCGACATTACAATGTGATTATGGGAACATTTACTAGCAGTGGATAATATCTGTAATAATTTTTATTGACTGTCTCCAAAGGTGAGAATAAAGGGCTAGAATAAATCATCTAGGTATTAATGCTGGCATGGATTACTTGATTTAAGTATTGGTGACAGTTTTCAAGGCTAACAAACATTTTTTTTTCATTTTTGCAGATTATTCACAGATAATCCCCATTTACTTTTCATTAATTACTGACATCAGCAGCATACTGGTCAGTGTTTGTGAAATGAAATTACTAAACTGGCAATCCAGCAATGCAAGTGGACCTTAACTTTATAAGAAGCTGCTTATTCTGTAATTCATCTTACAAAATCATGCTATTCAATACCAATTAAAATAAGTTATCGTTAAGAGAGCAATAAAAACTCAATAATATTTAAGAAATTTCACCATCTAAATCTGACCGAAAATCTGAATTTCGATTATCATAGGGAAAGTGCTATACGTTATACTTTAAAAAGAATATTTTGTTTTAAATATTGTGAATTTGTGACCAGTAGAGTTGGATATGCCCAGTCTAAAAAGTAATCAGATTCATATCAGCCACCTCTCATGCACAAAATATGTAAAAATAGAAAATAATAATGTTTCAGGCTACGAATGAATCATCAGCTGGGCCATGACCTCTGACTCCATCATCGAATTTTGAAATGTGAAAAGCAGTAAATTCTTCAATGGACTAAATGCTGGAACAATACACGTCTTGTTATCAAGTTTTCCAAAACATTTCGCCTACTGCATTTATATTTTCTTAAATTTGCCTGTGTGTGAGACTAAAAGTGAAAATCTATCATTTTTGATGTAATGTACATGTAGGTTCAAATTTCGTTCAATTCGAAATTTTTCTGGTTCATGATGACATCGTCTGTAAGACACGATTTCATGATGACATAATACTTGAACGTTCCCAATTGTCCGTTGAAGAAATTTTAAAATAGCGCATCGTTTTAAATTAAATTGCTGAACCTACAGAGCACCGCAACTCATGCTGGATAACTAAGGCATTTAAGTGAAATGGTCCAGAGATTCCTCAGTTGATGTAAACCAAAAAACTTGTGATATCATCATGGCTTTCCTAATTTGTACTAAATCATCAAACATCGTTTGATACGTCAAACAAAAAACGACGAAACAATTACATAAATATGAACATCGCCGAACATCTAAAAACGAACCGGTACATAATACGTACATGTAAATAAAACACCAAAGTCCAATGTAATCGCGTTGGCGGTGATGATTGCTGATCACGCTCACTCTTCAAAACGCTAAAATGCTTTAAGTTGCTAGCATATAACACTAGGCAGAAGAGATTGGAAGTAAGTAGTCGTAAAAGTGACGTCAAATTGGCCTCTTGTTGTTTGGAATGTAGCATCATTCCAGGTGCTATGCGTGTGTCAAGACTCGTAAAGGATCCGTTGATAGTGAGGAAAGATCTCCCAAGTTGGCAAATGCAAAGAAAACTCCAAAGCCACCAAGACTCCAAATTCCGAGGTCAAAAGATCCTTGCGATTCAAACGGAAGATATTCTCGGTTTTCTTATGGAATGAAAAATAACGAGCAGAAATTAGCAAAAAATTAACACCGAATTTAATGCACAAATTTAAGTGTCAATCTTCACCTCAATCAAGCTCTTCAAGTCAGGGCCCTTAACGTCGTTTAATTTGGCAGATAAGAGCAAACATGCCCCAGCGCACAACTTGCGATTCTGCTTATTCACGAGGCACTGTAACGAACAACAATTAATGCTCTGAAGATGTTTCATAGTTCGGATTAATCTGAATCACTGATTTCACGCAACATTTGGCGACTTACCTTCAGAATGAGTTTTTCAAAATAAACGTAAGCCTGAGCCACAGTAAGCAGATCAATGCCGCACTACAAAAAGTGAATTCGGAAAATTATAGCATTAGAGTAGAAATAATTGAAAGTTGAAAAATGAAGTTGAGAAATGACCCTCACCTCATGCTTTGCAATTTTTCTCATCTCACGCTTTAAGCTGCAAAAAAACAGCACGCATTATTATATGGTTCTTCCCAAAATTTGCAACTCACTTTCCCTGACTTTCCCTGAGCATATCTGATTAATTTCCCTGACTTATAAAAAAATGTCACATGTGATTAAGAATAACTATCCGCAACACAACAATTCTACACTATATTTTTTGCATTTTTCTACAGGATGACTAGCTAAATCTCCTATTTATTTTCCCTGACTTTTCCAGGTTTTCCAGACACATGGAAAATTTCCAGCCAATTTCAAGAAACAATTTTTACAGATTTGATCCAAGCAAAAATTCCATATGGCGAAAATTGTAGAAATTATAAATCTGATCACGAAATGATGGAATTAGCCCACAATTGTGTAAAAGAAATACTAATATTAATAATTTAGAGACTGCCTTAGGCGAAATTTTTGAAAAATTACGAGAAATATTGTTTTTTTAGTATACCACAAGATCTCAAACACTGCATTTTTGAGGACTTCTTCTTTGAAATATTTAAAAATTCTTTATAATGCATTTTAGGTGAATTTTTCATAAGAAAAATTAATGATAATGCTAAGAAATGATAATGAAAACACCTTAAGCGAAATTTTTATAAAAAGTAGAACACAAATACAAATTTTCTAATGTTTTTCATGAGATACTTATACCAATCAAAACAGTTGTGCGACAGCAAATTTCCAGAGATAATGAATTTCCCTGACTTTATGGTCAAAATGTCCACATTTCCCTGACTTTCCCTGACCACGTTTAATTTCCCTGATTTTCCCTGACGGTTTGAACCCTCAAATGCATAATGAGCCATGTTCAGCAGCAAATTTTCATTCACATTGTGCACATTCCTACCTTCGTAGTTTACTGAGAGTTAACTGAATGTTCGGAAATCTTTCCCGGAACTTGTCGTTTAGCTCCTTCTTCAATTCCGAGGGTTTCACGTAGTCTATTACAGAAGTCTATATTAATAAAAAACACTTTATCAGTTTAACACAATGTGATTAAATTTGAGTTTTATTCAAGGACAATACAGCAGAAAAGCAGCAAATGTCTTGCAAGTGAGAATTACCATATAGGAAGAGAATGTTAAAACTGTCCGATGCTTTCCAGCCATTAATTCGGGATTGTCCAGCAGATTTGGAGTGTAGGCGACCGGAGGGTGATGGACAAGCGCGGCAGAGCCAGTTCCAGTAGGAAGATCCTCAAAATCAAAATCTGGAATTTACAAAAAATAATAATAAAAATAATAATAATATAAGTACAATCAATCAGCATTAGTAATAATATGGCGATTTCAGAATTTTCCAAACATCACTCACTTTTGTCCGATGTTGAGGCACTGGGTGACCCCAGGTTCATCGGCTGTGGTCGTGGCACAGATGGGTCGACCGAGAAGCAGCGCGAGACGCTTGGTGGGATGGCGACCGTGGGTTCATCGCACTGCGACAAGTAGCGACGGTGATAAAAAGATCTTGATGGCACTAAAAGTTGGCTGTAGGAAATGTCCTAAAACAATAGAAGGAATTCAGTATTTGGTGGGTTGAGGCATTCGTCATGGAAAACCCGAGAAGCAATCACGTTCGTACCTGTCCATCTTCCCTTCTTTCGACACCCAAAAGATCAACCAGGTCCACCGCATCACTGATGACGGACATTGGTCGGCTGGACGAAGTGTGTCTTCTGCGTCCAGTTTCGATTTTGGCTACTTCTCTAAAAAGTCATAAAATTTGTTCTCATTTCTGTGAAAGACTGTGGTTGATTTACTCCTGAAAATACTTTTGTCATGGATTTGCTACTTCGTTAATTTGCAAAAAAAACGGTCTAACTAATTTTGAAATAATGGATATTATCAGAAACATTTACACACGTAATGGTGGGAGTTTGACTATTTGGAGAATTACCTTCCCCATAAATTGTTATCAACCAGGTGCAGATTGCTGCATGATCCCAAATTTAAAATAACCACAGACGTGTTATGGATGGTGATTTTAAATTTAATTTCGGACTTACAAGGATTTATTTATATAGCTTTTAACTTCTCAATTTACATCAAATTTAAATAAAAAAATAATAAGGCCAAATAAATCAACTTACTTCCATGAGGAATTATTTGACCTTTTCGTGTATGGCAACGATGAAAATATGAGAAATGGCACCTTTTGTGAAGAGACTAAAACGACTCTAAAGAAAAGAAAAACAAATTACATCTTAGGAGAGCAAGACACTCACAGTGGTCTATGGTGGTCATTGTAGTAATACAATGTAATGCAAATCCTGGTATAGCATATTTTATGAATAGCCTACAGTCCCCTTGTTACGTATCATTGTTCCAAAAGCAGGAAATGTTGATCATTCTTCACTGACTGTAAAACTCTGCATGCAGTTCATTTAAAGTCAATCGACATTATCATCATTTAAAGTCAATTGACATTTTTTGCCATTCTTTTAGATTTTCTACCTTATGAAATAAATCACATAAGCGAATTAAATATTATCTAAGGAAGGCTAACATTCAGATTCTCAAGCAAATTTCCCTGATGAATTTCTCAAATGATAAATTTTGACGAATTTTCACGAATTTCCTGCCTTTCCCAAAAGTGGGAATCATGTAATGCATGCATGCAGTCAGCATTAGTTTTGTGATCCGCAACTCATGAGGCATGCATATGGCATTTCAAAGATCGCTATTTTCAGCAAGGTCTTATTGGATGGACTAGGCTGTGTTTTGGCTAGAGCTGGAAACAAGCATGCGCATCTTCCACTTTTCACGATGAAATTTGACTGTGACTTTCGAGATATGGCAAGGCAATGAAATTAATTTGGCATTCAAGTGTTTGCAATGGTTGCAACTTTATTGACGTCGTTAATCTGCCCCAGGTTGTTTCATTTCCAATATGTGCAATATCGAACTGCCAATTTCTGCCAAGCGTGCTTATTAAAATGTTTACGGCATTAGCAGTAATGCGGCACGCAGCCATGAATGTTTCATGGATGTTAGCTGGAAAAGGGCTATGACATTAATTTACATTCAAGTGTTTGCAATGATCAATTCCCGGCTCCTACAGCTCTATTAACATAAAATTCCCTGATTTTCCCATCGACCATTATCAAGTAAAAAGAACCTGTATTTTACTAGCAATTTGCATAATTTGCATAAAAAATTTCGATTTTTAATTATAGGAGTACTCGGATGCTCGGAATTTATTTCAATTAGGTAATTTGTATATTGTCATAATGAAGCCAAATTGAAGGAACCAATCTGCCATCCTGAGATTTTGAAATTTTTTGTAAAATTTCCCCCGACTTTCCCAGGTTTCCCAATCACCTGGCTTTAATAGATTTCCAGGATTCCCAGGTTCTGTGGTGACCCTGATTATGAATAAAATTTATTTTAAATATACAGTCAACACAGGGTTCATACCAAAATTTGCAACTCAATTTCCCTGACTTTCCCTGACCAAATCTGATTAATTTCCCTGACTTATCAAAAAAATGTCACATGTAATTAAAATTAATTTTATCTGCATCACTACAATTATCTATATTTTTTTGTATTTTTCTGTCAGGATGACTAGCCGAATCTTCAATTGAATTTCCCTGACTTTTCCAGGTTTTCCAGGCACTTTTTGTAAAATTTCCAGACAATTTCAAGAAACAATTTTTAGAGATAATGATGAGGTGAACACTAGTGGAACACAAATACAGCTTTTCTAATGTTTTTCATGAGATATTTACAGTACACCAATCCAAATAGTTGTGCCACAACAAATTTCATGACATTATGAATTTCCCTGACTTCCACATAACTTTCACTGACTTAATGGGCAAAATGTCAACATTTCCCTGATGACATTTCATTTCGCTGATGGCATGAACCCTGCAACAGGCATACTAGTTTGAAAACACCAGTTCTCGTCTGATTTCAAATACACATAATTCTCATTTCTGAGAATGAATTTACTCGTACCTTTCATCTTTGATTGGCTGCTCTTTGTTGGCATTGAAAAACCTGACTTCCCGAGTGCAGTTTGCGGAGGTGTCCGACATGGAACCAGAAGTCTTGCGGCTATGGCCCTCTAGATGGCAGGAGAAGACAGAGGAAAGTCCCAAAAATCAGGTTTAGCAAAATATATCCCTGACCTGCAGAGAGCACCAAGCAACAAAAAGAATAGCAAAGTCCATCACTAACCTACACTTTCTTTGCTGCTGCCTCCATGGAGTGACTGCTGATGCTGCAATTTCCGTCTGGTACCTTTCGAGTACACCTTTTCTCGATCGCACGTGATCGTGTTGGCCCTGAAAGGTGTAAAAAAGCCATGCATTAGCTGAAGATCTTGCCACTGAAAATAGTTTTTTTCCGTCTCCCAGTTGCACATGTACTTGTGTCGGTATGGCCTCAACCTTTCATTCCGAAGGACTCGCTGTATGTGGTGGATCATAAATCCATTGCCATAGTAACCACCCACATGTATTTCCGGCGCCCTTGTCTCACGCACTCACAACTCATATATTATTTGCTGCTAAGTTTGATTGACCTGACTTTAGCCATCACAAGACCATAAAGACGTTCATAGCACCCCATCGAAGCACATCTTTGATTTTTGAACCACAAATGTGGTAAATTAAAAAAAAAATGTTATTTGCAGTCTGGGGATGATGGAATCAGGTGCATGATCAGCGATAGATTCAGGACACAAAATTATAGGGAAAGTTTCCCATCGATTAATTCCGCCATCTTGAATTTTCGAGTTTTGAACACAGATGTGTCGAATTAAAAAATATATTTTCTCCTGTGAGGATGAAATGATGTGCATGATCAAGTACATTACAATATTTTACCCAAAGGAATCAGCAATAAATTTTGAAACAAATATGTTATGCGCAAAATTACAGAGGAATACTGCCGCCATTTTGAATTTTCTATTTTTGCACACAGATGTGTCAAATTCAAAACTACCGTAATATTTTTTTTATAGGATGGAATCAAATGCATGATCGCGTATTTGCATCAAATATAAGCAGAAAATTCATGAAATAATTTGTTGTATGCAAAATTGCAGCAATTGTTAAGGATTAATGCCGCCATTTTGAATTTTCGATTTTAACACAGATGTGTCAAATTTCAAACTGCATTTTCTCTTGAGAGAGTGATCAGGTGCATGATCGAGCATTTTCATCAAAGAAATCAGCATTAAATTCAATTTTCTGGCATTGTAAGTTGTTGTATGTAAAATTAAAGCGAACGTTTCCAAATTCAAATGCATGAATCCGTCATCCTCAATTTTCGAGTTTTGCACACAGATGTGTCAAATTAAAAAACGACGGTAATATTTTTTTTCGAAGGGTGGAATCAGCAGCAAATTCAGAAAAATAATTTGTTGTATGCAAAATTGTAGTAATTGTTAAGGATTAATGCCGCCATCTTGAATTTTCCATTTTAACACAGTGTCAAATAAAAAAATACATTTTCTCTTAATCAGGTGCATGAGCAACTATTTGCAGAAAAGCCTAAACAACAAATTCAGCAAAACAATTCATTGTGCGGGAAATTACAGCGAACGTTTCTGTGAATTAATGTCGCCATCTTGAATTTTCTATTTTTGCACACAGTGTCAAATTAAAATATATAATCTCTTGGGTGAGTGGTATCAGGTGCACGATCATGCAATATTTGTATCAAAGAAATGGGCAATAAATCCAGGAACTGGAAATTAACAATAAAACGTGACACGAGTTCATATAAAAAGATTAGGGAGTGTGTAACCCGCATGTGTTGCACCATTGATCATTACAGGTGCAAAGTTTATCGTTTCACCAACACTGTACTCCACAGTACACCGGTATCATGTTAAAACAACGCCTTTCAACAATTGTTTGCCTAGTCTTTCCACGTGTGTTAGTTTATTTCCCCAGATCACCTGAGAGCACGAGCATGGGCAAAAAGGCGACCTTGAGCATCATCTGAGATCGATTAATACGATTAATTGCAATGGCTGATGCCAGGAAATTGGGAAATCGAAAACAACTCAAGAATTTGACCAATATTTGCTTTGCTGAAGAAACTGCTCTCTGTGGTTACACATAGAAAACGGTTCTTTATTTTTATTGCTTTAATTTGTAATTTATGTGAAGAAAACATCACTCATCTCGTTGATGTGCTAATTAATTTACAGCTCGTTTGCCTTAACCTGAATACAGAAAAGCAACACCAACGCCATCTTGCTTCAGCATCAGTAGCCAAGAACTTCTCAAGAAAGTATCCAAAGGGTCAACTGTCAGAATCTAGAAATTTTTACATTAACTGCATGCACTCAAGCGGTTAATTAATATGTCAAACTTTAAATGACCCATGATTAGGGTGAAATTAATTGCTCTGCTGGGATGCTGCAAGCCTGCAAGTACATTGCCATTACACTGTCCTAGTTCCAAAGATTTAGTGTAAAGATTTATACTGTAATAATTCATTAATTAGAAAACTGGCTTGATTACGTCAAATGCACTCAGAGTGAGTCGTTTACTCACAATATGAGAACACGTTCCATGTAATTTTGAAAAAAAATCAGTTTCCTAACAACAACTTTCCTGATATCATATCAAAGCATATCATAATCTCTCATTTATTACTTTCGCATATTGACGTTTTTTATGGAGAATTGGCCCGAGGCAGTCTCGGTTGGAAGTTATTTGTTTAAACTATTACATGTATCTGATAAGATCCTGACAACACAAGTTCAAAGTCTCACTAGCTATCGTGACACTGTTGCACATTTAGATGTAGGTGACACGTGACGCAAGTACTATCAAGTTATGTTTTGGTAGTGAACATTAAATTCCCTGACTTTTCAAGGTTTCAAAACGGATGAGCACTAAGTTGCAAAAATATGGCACATGGCAATATAAGGAATGCTATAAGTAGGAAACATCAAATTTAGATTAGCTTGTTTAAAATTAACAATTTAATTCTTAACTTCTTCCACAGAATTGCTTCTTATCTCTGATTTTTGTGTTCACCAATAACTAGCTATGTTAAATAAATTACTTCTGCTGAATTTCCCTGACTTTTCCAATTTTCCTGACATTTATAGGTCTGGGGGAACTCTGCTGTAATTTCAAAATCTTGGTAACTTAATTAAGGCCACTGTCTAAGCCAGTGAGCTTGCTGCATGGTGCAATGCGACAGTTGCATCCATGTAAAAATCGATACAAATGAATCTCGGGTCGTCCATTAATTCATGGTGACTACCAATTTCTGAAAACAAAATTAACGAAGTTCCCCGAGTTTTCCAGGCTTTCCAGGTTCATAAAATATATTTTAATTATTAAATGTGTGCCACAGTTCTATTAAAAACAACATTTAGTAGAAACAAAGGCAACACATTTATTTCATTTATTTCACCATGCATAAAGTAAGATTAATTTATGTTGAATTAGAGGAATTGTAGAATTGATTATCAGGTCAGCACTCGTTTTAGTGCTGACTTCTCAGCTTAATAACGAAAAACACAAAATACAATTTTGATACTTAAAATTTTCAGGTTTTCCAGGTTGAATATCAAATTCCCTGAGGTTTCCAGGTTTTTCAGGTTGATAAAATATATTTTAATTATTAAATATGTGCCACAATTCTATTAAAAACAACATTTAGTAGAAACAAAGGCAACACTGATGACAATTTTAAATTTATTTCACCATGCATAAAGTAAGATTCATTTCAGCTGAATTAGAGGAATTGTAGAATTGATTATCAGGTCAGCACTCGTTATTGTGCTGACTTCTCAGCTCAATAACGAACAAACACAAAATACAATTTTGATACTGAAAAGTTTCAGGTTTTCCAGGTTGAATATCAAATCCCTGAGGTTTCCAGGTTTTTCAGGTTGGTAGTCAACATGTACATAAATCATGTCCATCAATCCGAATTATGAGCACCAAGGAGCTTGTGAACTTTATGATATCACCACATCTATGTCACAAATTAGCCACTAACACTGCTTGTCATTTTCTCATAATTTTCGTTGAAAACTACTGTTGTCACATATTTTATCAAACATTTAGGAGCAGTTGTTACGTTACATGAGGCAATAAAACTGGATTTCCCCAAGGCGACAATACCGCTTTGTTCTTATCAACCACAACTGGAGAATCCAAGCAAGAACCGGATCAAGCCGTCATTTTCTGGCAGAAACTGACATTACTGACTCTGAAAAACCAGGGAATGACAAATGGGTCAATTTTCCACTGAAATATACGTGGGGTCAATGCTTGATCACAGCAAAGAGAGGTTGAGAATTTCGCTGAATTTGGGGAAGAATCCAGTTTCTCTTTCTTGGTTGTAAAATGGCACTAGTGACCATCAAGGACTTCAAACCAGAAGAGGATGGTGGGTACAGAAGGAAGACTTCAAAAACCAACTTAATGGGGTGTAAAACCGAGCTAATGGGGGCAAAACAACAGGAAGTACTAAGAAAAGGAGCAGTCCCTCAACCCTTTTTTCGTTTGCAAAAAAAAGTTGTTTTTTGGGGTAGTGACTAGTGCTTGAGGTTGTTTAGCACCAGATGGACAAAACATTGACAAAAGGGTTACCCGGGGGGACAAGATAAATAGGTTTTATGTCATGAAGACAAACCGGTTTTCCAAATCTTTACTTTTCAAAATTAAATTTCTGGTCCCTATGATACAGGGCGATCATAAAGTCCCCCTCATTACAAAAATGTATTTTTGAAAAACTTATTTTACAAGGACAAAATCTTGTAAAAAGGTAGAAGAATTCTAAAGTTTTATGTCAAGTGTTTCGGTTCACAGGGTGTGCCAGCAGAAACTGGCGTCTAGGCTGAGAAAAGTTAAATGTGTTTCTTGCAGGCTGTTAAGTGTCTCCATATTTTGCCATATTTCCTATAATTTTGAGGCAGTCCTATATTTTAGGAAAAAATTTATTTTTTCCTATATTTTCCCTGTAAAATGTCGTGGCAAAGAAAAAAGATGACAGACAATGGATTAAATTCATGTCTGTTATGTTAAAATCTGTCATTTCTGGTGTTTTTTAAAAAAATTGCCTATGGCATTCCCTTAATTGTTAATATTACTAAATATTTTTTTCATAGAAATACGCAAAATCCATTACTGGTGAACTTGTTTCTACTCATTACTTACTAAACAAAGTTTGGAATGGTAATATTCCATTTGCTATTATTGTTTTTTCTGAAAAAGCATACACTAAAATCCATTATTTCTGATATTATAAAACTCACAGACCTCCCCACTGGCAGTCTTTAGTTATCCTGCATTTTTCTGTAAAAATTCCACTATCTAGTTTTCCTCTTTCCTACAGTATATTCCTATATTATTCAGCCTCCATACTGCTTGACAGCCTGTTCTTTGTACTGTTTATCATGATACCAGTGACCATCTTGGGGGTTTTCCTACATGTATGTAGATCGTACTATGTAGATACAGTAGATAACTAATTCTTCAACCTTTTACAAAAATGTATTCCTTGTAACTAAGTTTTTTAAATGGATTTTTTAATGAGGGTAGGATTTCATGATCACCCTGTACGCAGGTCTGCACAGAGATAGAGATGCTGTTTGAGAATATTTTTCATCCTTGGACATAGTCTGCCAGCATAGGCTCATGTTGTCATCAATAGTTTTTTCAAAACAAATTTTCCATCAGGGCGAAAAGCATGTTAGTAGCCCTCCAGCCATAGTAATTAACATATTCAAATTCTTGCCCAGCGTGTATACAGAGGCTGCAGCAAAAAACGTCAAGTTGCTTTACAGCTCAAAGGGTTAATTTGTGAAGGGAGCCCGAAGAAACCTGTACGCCAAGGTCGAATAAAGGACGTTGGACTTCAAACCAAAAATCGATATTTTAAGGCATCTGAGTTTGGCAGCGATGGCAAAAAAAAGGAAAACGAGATCAGCGAATGGGTGAATTGCAGACTTATTGATACACGTTAGCCGCTGGACACATTAAAAAAAAGTCAAGAATTGGGTGAAGGCCAGCTTCAACAACATCATTGCATAAGTGCATGTATTGTCAAACAAGGTTTTTATTAGTATCAGAGGTCTACTCCACCATTGCAATGTTTTCAACCCCTTTGAAGAAATGGAAAAGCAGTGGATTGCCTACATGTATTTATACAATGTATGCCCTCGGGAGAAAAGGTTTGGACAGGACTTAGCATAAACAACATCAAAGTCTGTTGTAAACATGTCTGGTCAACATTTCGAATGCAATCCATATAAAATATATAGGTCAGTTATTCTTCACTCATGCCTTCGTTTTAAAATGAAATAAACAACCAGAAAATTTAAAATATTCTTTGGGCATTTTAAAAAATAGTAAACATGGAGCTAATTTTTTTTTTAAAAAAACCCTCGAAACACACATGAACTGCTCGTATTATAATCATTTTAACAAATGAGTACATCTACAAAATGTATTTCACAACTTGTAAAATACATTACTTTAAGTTTTGTTGTTTTATACGAGGAACGCTGTGTTACTTAACAACTGAATATTTTCACAATTTTATCATTACTGGTAAATATTTTAAGCTCATTCTTCCGATCTAGAATTCATTGTCGATACAAGTTATTTTGTTTTCATATTGCATCTTAAGAATTGTTTTCCCGTTTATAATTCCTTAAAAAAAAGACTAAAAAATCAAACGTGGAGAAATTAAGCTTTTTATTTGAGGAAATTTCAAATTTGCTAAAATGAATGTAAAATGAGCAGTTCATGCGTTTTTCGAGATTTGCTTTAACGGGAAGTTCCCCTCCCATCCCTGCCATGTTAAAAAATTGAAAAAATTGTATACATGACATCTCTGCGAATAA
>JAQGAF010004416.1:0-14451 GCA_034687865.1 Kryphioiulus occultus
CAGCTTTGCTAAAAAGCGCGTACGAAAACAACTGTCTGAATTGTTGCGCCCTCTGAAATTTATTTGTTATCGATTCCACACGTCAGCAATGCTAAAAATCGCATATGAAAACATCTGAAAACATCAGTTGGGGTCATCAAAGCACCAGTTGACTGAGTGGATTTTTTTTTTTAAAAATGTGAAAAAAATCCACTCATGCAGTCCACTGGCGCTTTGATGACACCAACTGAATAGATTTGATTGGATGATTGGATAGTGAATAAAAAATTAGCCCCGGTGTCATTTATCTTCAAGTCTCACAGTATTAAATTGGTTATCTTTGTTAAAAATTTATCAAAACGCCATGTGCAACGTCATTTAATGTATTTTTAAACTTATAGGAATTTTAAATCGTATAGGAACTAATCTAGCATTTGTACAATTTCATTTTCAGCATTTAGAAAATGCACCACCCAAGGTAATTGTTAAATTTTTTAAGCGTTTTTTATATTATACTATTGAATTGTTATATTCAATAGTTCAACATAAAAAACGTTTAAAAATATAACAATTGCACTTATTTTTTCCAGATCATATCTGATAAAATCAAAGTGACAATGGCTGGCTTTCACTCACCACCATCTCCATTCCGCCTGGGGCAACTGTCGTGCCGGAAGAACAGTGGAAAAGACAATTGATGCAACGGATGAAGGCACCGCCGGGGCAGTGAACAAGGACAGCAGACAGTGTCTGAAAGTGATCAACAACAAATGCTGTCATGATAACATTCCCTTTCATCCGTTTCATGTCTGCATATTATTAAAAGGGTCCTGCAGAACACCTGCTAAAAGGGCATTAAAGTTGGTACTTTCTTAAAATTTTCAAACACCGCTATCGAAAATTCAAAACTATCAAGTGTTTCTCAAAGAAACAAATTTTTGCAAAAGAAAATCGAGGCAAAATCAAATCTGCTGAATAGCCCTAGGATTTTAATTTATCATTTTAATTACAAACTCAAAAGTTCCTTATCTATACAAATGCATCCCGATTAATCACAGTCGCTCAAACAAAAGAGCAACACGCACATATATATTATGCTCTGCAATTTAAAAATTTTATTTAGTGAGAAATGGGACTTTAGACCAATGCAAATTCAGTGAATCATATTACAAACATGTATTCTGATTCACTGAACATCATGGTTGTCACTATTTCATGAACTAATATTCATGAAATCCTGCAGGCGCCCATGCTCACAAGTCTTGAAACTGTGTTCTACAAAACACCACATGAGCAGAAAGTAAAGTACAGAAATCTGTATTTATTTTTGTTCAGTGAAAAAAAAATGTGTTGCATAAGGCAGAACCATTTAACGCCATTAATTTCGTACTTCAGATGAATTCAGAGAGGCTGAATTCAGAAGATTTTCATTAATTTTTACACAAACTTAACCTTTCCTTATGAATCAATACATTCATTCATGGCAGTTAAAATAAATATCTTACACGTTACAGTACTCGTACTGCTTTCATAAATGCAAACTTTTTTAAAAAACTTAAAACCATTTTATCTGATAGCTATAACATCGTTTCAGCAGACCGAAGTCACGATGAATCTGCCAAAGATAAAGATTTCATTTTCTTCAAGTTATTATTGTCAACAACGGCGTTTTTTCCAGAAGCTTCGGCAAAGTTGATGACGATATTCCGTTGTGGGATTAGTTGACTATTAAATAAAACGGATATAATGCTTCAATGGATGTCTCATATAAATGAGCAAAACAAAAACTCTAACAAACCAGCATAGCAAGAAACCAAATTTTGTGTACCAGTATGGGATTGAGGCAGTGTCAAACAATCGCCGAGCCGTTATTGTAGAGGGTCGATCGTGGTGTTTATCAGACAGAAAATGTACTTTTGAAATTCCTGACTGAATGATAAGCTTGGCGCATTCATTACAGGGGAAAAGGGTAGAATACATTACACATCCTTTCAAATCACTGGACGTTTTGTTCATAATTGCATTCGTTTCAGCGTGGCACACTGGAAAGCAAACCATTAATACTTTTGTACAATTGAATCAATGTTGTACATCAAGAAAATTAGTTCACCATATGGAAATTTTGTATCTTCCCAATTGCCACTGCGTCCCCATGGCATCACATCATCGTCACAACCATTGGGCATTCCATTGTATCCTAATGCAACAACTCGATTATCCGAATTAGCAATGCAGGCCCCAACTTTAGTATTGGGGTCTTTACTTCTCTGTGCTGCTACGCATGCCAAGGCCATAAAATAGTCATCCCAATTTAGGTACTCTGTTGATTTGCCACTCCTAAAGTTTGAAAACAACAATTGATTGAAGTTTAAAAATACTGCAGCAACAAGTGTCAAGAGTTTGAATAACCATACATTAGCAATCAAACGAATGGAACCTTCCTAATGACAAGAATCCTGCAAGAACTAAGAAGAGGAATAACTTATTGAAATAATAATTTAAAGAGGATAACTTACATTTTAAATTGACGAAAGAATTAAACAGCAACAAACCACGCTATGACCAGAGTCACCAGACGAATCAGCCCGGATTCTACTACGGAGTCCGGTAGGGTCCTCGGTCAGGGGGTAGGAGAAATATGAAAATTAGTTTTCATTGTTTACATTTTTAGTTTTAGTATTACTTAGTTTTTATTCAAGTAACACAGTTTTTCATAGTTTTACATTAACGATCAGGAAAATGGTTTCGCTCGGCAATGATAATAACAAATGCAATGAATTAACTTATAACCAATAAAACAGAAGAATGGTTATCAGCTAACAACTAAACAGCATTGCTTGTATGGGCATTTAGAGACTCCGTATTTTTCAAAATGGGGTCCACTATAGCGGCACATTTGAATTTGTTTGACTGAACGTACAAAGCACACATTTCGATCGGGGTCAAGGGGCATGCAAGCCTCTCCAACGTGCCAAGGTGTCAGTCAAGGAGTTGACCCAGTTGATTTGAATTTTTTCGGTTGTTTTTCTGACGACAATAAATAATGCACTTTTCAATAAAAGAAAAATATGTCTTTATTATTTTTTTGTCTTTGACATTACTTGAATAAGACGATACAATAAGACAGGCCTTGTCAATTAAAAGCTGGCTAGCTATTATTTTTTACAGGCAATTTATAATGACTACTATTAAAATACAAAAGCATTAGGTCAGATGCTTGAGCAGTGTTCCGATAAAATTTAGTGCAATAACAACGAACTTTTGAATCTTGCATGCTGTCTCCTAGTATCCTCATTGCTGGCAATTATAAAGGAGCGTGGAAATCAAACATTTGATTATTGTTGTTATCAAAGTTATGCTCATTTCAATAAACTGATCTGCATACCTATCATTATTGCCTTTCAAACCTGAACGATTGGCTGAATGGTCACTGATTGAATTTTGGACACGTTAAGTTGCAGCTTACATGCAGCTTAAAAAATTATGGAGTATACAACCAGCAAAATCCTTCAGTCAGAATCTGCATCGTCATTGCTGCTATCACTGTAGCCACCAATGAGTCCAAGCCCCATAGAAGCTGTCTGGTTTATGCTGGGTGGTTTCTCCATGGAAGCAACCGCAGTGCTGGGCAGGACACTTGCAGTACTACTGTTATTGCTCTTTCTCTTTACAATGCCTTGCAGCGAGGATTTTACTGGCAGGGCTCCTACACTCTTGTCCCAAGTTTTTGCCTTCTTGTTTAACTGTGAGGACTCCGCTATCTGAAATCATAATTCAATAGTGAGGATTTATAACAATTAGGCATATAGAGAATGATTATGCAATGGAGCAAAAACTGGCATATGTTTGCTTGATTAGCTAACTGGATTGAAGGGCTTTCATATACTAAATTTAAAAAATGTACTTACGTTCACTGTTGATAAGAGATCAGATGGTTTGCCTAAGATGGCATTAACCTCGTTTTTAAGTCTAAGCCTTGTTGTATCCTCATCACTGTCGGCATCATCATCTAGAATGCGCTTTGTTATTTGATTTTCCTCACCATTCACAAAGATTGACCTGATAAATAAATAATTCAGATGTATTTAATCATTCACTTTAGCCCATTAATTGCATTGCACCATTATGACTGCACAGCAGTGTCAAAAAATTAAACTTTACGCAGGCATACCGAACAAAAGCTTCATCTTCGTCCTCCTGCTGCTTTCGAAGAACAGCTGCGTGATCCACATATTGACTCAAAATTTTTTCGTAGTCAACATTGGCATGACGCTCCTGGAGTTCTCGAAGCTCCTCAAGACTTTCCATTACATCCATCTCCTGCTTGGAAGCTTTGGTTCGATTTTCTAATAGCTGAAAAAGAATGCATATAGTTCAGAAAAGAGACTTTACATTACTAATTGTTCCAGCAATCACAGATGCATGCTTGAGAAAAAACAGTTTCTAATTACTTTCATGGGATTACTAGCTTCTTCCTCATCTTTGTCTCGCTGCTCTCTTTCAGCTTGTTCTTCAGCGAGTTTCAACGCTTGAAAATTTCTAGTTGCGCCATGCTCCACAATATAATCTGCGTTTTGAGGATCAGTTTTGAAAGTGATTTCAGCCAGGCAACGAGTGCATTTGATATAAAACCGGAAAATCTTCAATCCCAGGTAGTCCTCTCCTTGCACAGTTTCCTTCCTGGCATTGAATTTTTTGCCTTTGTAGATGTATTCGCCACACGTTTTGCATCTGCAATAAAATGTAACAAATTCTATAGCAAATGAGCATGCAAGGTCGTAGTGCACCACACCAGCATCTCATTGACAGTTGGAAGATAAAATTAGATAGTAGGAAGTGAATCTTACTTCATATTGCAAGGGGCCATCAGACGTACTGTGTACTGCCTTTCTTTGGGAAGATGGAGCCTTGGGATTTTGGAAGGATCGAAATCCGGGGGATAATATTTCTGAAATCACAAGAGAATCATTTAAATTAGGCCTACACATAGTAAAGAATACGACTTATTCAAAGGCCGAAAACTTACATTTAACACTTTCCTTTCCGACATCTTGGTTGTTTAAACCGGCAAGACTTCTTGAAAGCTGAACTGAAGGTGAAATGCTTACAACAATCAAACAAAAAGGCAAATGATGAACGAAAGATCAACGAATAACACAACCTACCATACCTTGACTAACACCTGACAACTACGCTAGCGACATCTAGTGGAAATCAAACCAAACGTGAAAAGGCCGCGCCAAAATTCAAATTTCAAATAACATCGACAAATGGTTACGCTCAAAGAATCCGGTTTTCATGAAACTTTGGATGCATAATTATATTACAGTCACAATATAACTCTTCCAAATTTGCAAAAATTAAAAAAATCTCACGATACTCTTCAAGACAAACCATGATTTATGACAAAATCAAAGGTGACATTTGCAAAAACTTTTAATATAGTTTTTTAAATCATGTAAAGTTTACATCACAAATTATAACGGCTCGTCTGGGTTTTATTAGAATTGCAGACCAAGGCATCAAGTATCATACTGATTTTTTATAATAAGCATTAGAATTTTTGAGACAACTTCATTTTTGTCTTTTTGATATAAATACATAGTATTTTAATTATGTAGGACTGCTTTATTTCAGTGGATTTTCGAATTTTTTACATGCATGACGAAGAAATATTTTCACCATTTTTGTTTCCCGACCCAATCAAATTATAAAACATATTCGTTAAATAAAGAATTCCTAGTATCTTTTGAGCAATGGATCCCAGACCCAAGTATAAACTACTTATAAACAGATATTCAAAATTTATAAAAAGCATAAATGTTATTTCCAAAATTATGAAGTATAATAGTCCAAATAAGAAATGTTTTATTTTATAAAACCCACAAAACCTTGGCAATGATAGTTTTCGTTGAACAACAGGCACATGTATCACGATTTAGTCCAGGGACCATTGTTACTTCTTCAGAGATGAAAGCTCTATTCAGGATCTTGAACCAGCTTTTGATGTACTTCCATTAATCCCTAGAAATAAAACAAATCATATCTTTTTCAGAATTTTAAAAATCAAGAAGCACATTATACACCATGAACGGAAGTTGCATTTCATTTGTTGAATTCGGGAACAATTTTTTTTGAACCCATTGAACATTAAAACGACTGTATGAAATAAATTCAAAAGTATTTTGTCGCCAACCACATTATCACAACCACTGCATACCTTAAAATATTTCACAGTTTTTACTCGAAGCTCTAAAGTGGCATCTTCGTCACAAATCATAATTGTCTTAGGGTGCTGTTGGAAGGCTGACACAGTCCACATATGGTTAACACCCTCCTCCACAGCTTTGTATAGTGCAAAAGCTTTATGAGCACCAGTGATTAATATCATGACCTGAAGCGATATGCCAATAACCAGCAAAAAAAGTAACTATTATGTTATAGGTATACGGCGATTCAGTTTTATTTTAAAACAGTTACAGACCTCTCTAGAATCCATCACTGTGCCGACTCCGACTGTAAGGGCTTGTTTCGGTACTTGGGTCATGTCATTGTTAAAAAATCGAGCATTTGCCAGTATGGTGTCTTGGGCAAGAGTTTTGACCCGAGTGCGAGAAACAAGACTGGATCCTGGTTCATTGAATGCTACGTGCCCATCAGGCCCAATCCCTGTTCAAATAAACAAATCTAATGCAATATATATTTTTAATATACTCGCACGTTTTCAGCTTAACATGTGAAGACATGCAAAGAAACGTGTGAATTTGTTTATTTACCACCGACAAATAAGTCGATTCCTCCTGCCATGGCAATCTGCCTCTCGTATTCCTCACACTCTGCCACTAAGTCCGAGGCATTTCCGTTTAAAATGTGAACGTTTTCCGGAATAATGTCGATGTGCTTGAAGAAGTTGTTCCACATGAAGGAATGGTAACTTTCGGGGTGATCCCTAGGAATTCCTACAAGAAATATTATATTTAGATAGCATTCCTGCTTACAAGTATAGCAAAATGAACATGTAACGTGATAAAAATTGATGTCAACTCACCGACGTATTCGTCCATATTGAAAGTTTTCACATATTTGAAGGAAATTTTGCCAGCTTTGTGAAGTTCAATCAGACTTTTATATGTTCCCAAAGGCGTACCACCTATATGTGAAAGTGCCTGAATTATTTGAAAGCAAGTTTGCAGGTGAGAACCAACGAACGTATAAATTGTCGCTGATAATTCCTTGTTAACTGCCAAAAAATTGTCACCAAGTAACAATTACCAGTGGGCAGTCCAAGAACGAAGTAGCGATTTGGACCAGGGTTGAAATCCAAAATTCGCCTTCTGATGTATTTGGCAGACCACTCGCTGACTTTGACGTCTGTGTCCATGATAACCAGCCTCATTTTCAACAGTTCAATGTGTGTACGTCTGCAGCCTGTTTCATGGTTGTCAGATAAAGGAAAGGCACACATGTCGATTATTCGTATACAATTACTCATACAGCATGCAACAAACCACCAAAAACATACAGTTTCGAACAGGTCAGCTTGCAATTTCAGTGCACAATAACACGAGTCCAACACCGCTATAGTTGCAAACAAAGTGAAATTAATGTAAATCAGAAAAACAGGTTGCTATTATCATTTCAAAAGTAACCTTGCCCTAAGTATTCACCTTCATTCGATCCACCTTGGTAGAACCTCACAAGAGTTCAGCGGCCTACCGTTATACGTCTATGTTGACCTTGAACCCAACCGTCCCCATCGGTAAATATATTCAAAAAATAAATGTAAAATATCAGCTAAATGCAAACACCAATTCAATACAAAGTAATAATTAGTACTGACAATAATACCAGTAATATTATTTGATAAATAATGAAATAAATTATTATTATTATTATTACATTGAAACATACAATTTATCACTTATCAGTGTTGCTTGTTCACCTGCAGCACAGCAAGCAGACGACAAGCAGACTGCAAATATCATGCTGACTGCATCATCATCAGAAATGAGACACGTAATGTTTGCAGCAGGTGCTAATTGAGATAAATGGATTCATTTTCATCCTCCACAGGTCGTGGAAGAGGAAGAGGCAAGTTTCCAGAGGCGACAAATCAAAGAAATGCAGGAAGAAACAGTAGTAATAAAACCGTTGGCCAGTTTGTAACTTCAGCATGGAACAAACCACTATCTGGTCCTGGGCCATCAGTGAGCTTGAGAGAAGAGAGAAAAGTTCAAACCTATGGTAAATTATTGGATAGGCCTAATGCCAAAATAAGTGCATGTCAATTACATCATTTAGGGTGACTGCATACCTCGCGAAATTTAGAACCTTTGGATGATAGTCAAAACATATTCGTTTTACAACTGTCCTTGTTGACTATATTAAAACAGAATCCAGAAATCAGAACAGTGCTTCTGGCTTGTCGAAATTCGAGGAAGCATGTGCCAAAATCCAGGAAAACAGCAAGAAGTTTTTAAATGACGAAGACACGCAGTTCAGCGACGATGACGACGACGAGGACGAATTGCCCAATAATGTGGCTGTGTTGGACAAAGTAATTTCCCCATACACAGGTAAAGATAATGCCAGGCACCAATTAAGAGTAGGGCATAATTTGAAATAAAATAATGAGGGTTAATTTGCATCACATCAATCCCACCATGCTTACGTCTAACTTGACAGAATCCAGTGGCAATGAAGCTGAACTGGGAAGAACCAGGCAATTTCTGCAGGATGCCATCAAGTCTGGAGCAAACGTGTGCCTCATTTGCATCGCCACTGTCAAGAAAAACGAAGCTGTATGTAATGCCTCGATAACGTAGGCCAGCTTTGCACCAGAATAAAATGTTAACATTAGCATACTCGATCTCCTTAGATTTGGAGTTGTCAAGGCTGCTACTGCATCTTCCATTTGCCGTGCATCCAAGCTTGGGCAAAGGACAGCTTGCTTCAACAGGAAACGCTTTCAGCCGACAAGAACAGCCAGCAGAAGTGGTGCTGGTAAGCCCCACGAAATTGTGCTTTGCCGATCCAGAATTTCTCAAAAATAAATTTCGGGTCCACATTTTCCCCTTCCAGTCCAAAGTGCCGACACGAGTACTATCAATTTGACTGTCCGACCAAGTACACGTGCTTCTGCAAGAAAGTCACCAACCCAGAGTTTGATCCGTGGCTCGTTCCTCACACATGTGGACAGTCGTGCGGCAGACTGCTTGAGCCCCACTGTGGCCACAAATGCCATCTGTTATGCCATCCAGGTTAATATCCATTAGCATTAAGTTCAAAGTTTAGATGAAGAAGGTGAGCTTAATTGCCTTTTTTCAGGTCCTTGTCCATCCTGTCCCCAGACTGTGCAAACTGCTTGCCATTGCAAAAAAGAAAAACCTCAGACTCGGCGGTGCTGCCACCGCGAATGGTCTTGTGGCAATCCTTGCGGCAAATTGCGGGCTTGTCGTCAGCATTCCTGCACATCGCCGTGCCACTCGGGAGAATGTCCTTCTTGTCAGAAGCAGAGCTTGCGGGCCTGCAATTGTGGAAAAGAAAAAGCTGAAAGACCTTGCACCGATTTGTCTTGGCAATGCAAACTGGTAAGCATTTACCAATTCCTTGTTCTCGGCATACTTTTTAAAAACCAAATAGCACCATTGCTGCAGTATATCATTTTCTTCAGCCATGCGGACGTCCGTTAAGCTGTGGTCATCATTCGTGCGAAAAGGTGTGCCACAGCGGCTCATGCGGAGATTGTCCGCGTTCGAAGGCACGTTCCTGTCCGTGTGGCAAGACCACGTTTGATCTCCCCTGCACAGAAGATATCCCCACGTGTGGCGATACATGTGGCAAATTGCTAGCGTGTGGCATTCATTCCTGCTCGCAACGGTGCCACACTTCCAATTGTGGAACGGTGAGCAGACGCTACAATGTGGTGAAAAAGAGCTTTGCACTTGAGTTGCTCGTTGGTAATGTGTGTGGATTGTTGCACGTTTCAGTGCTCCCAGATGAGAGTGAAAAAATGCCGTTGTGGACTAAAGGAGAAATCTGTGCCATGTTATAAGGAATACTTGTGCGAAGTAAAATGCAAGATTATGAAAGACTGTGGAAGGCACCCCTGCAATCGAAAGGTTGGCAAATTTTTTAGCACCTGGACCTTTCAGACATACCTCACGTGAAATGCTTTATGACGCATACAGTCACACGATATTCACAAACAAATGTTGTTGAATGTGACAACTCTTCTTTGGTGATAATATTCCTTGACAAAATTTCACTCTAACATTGTAAGGAAGATTTCCAACTGATGTTTCCATAACTGCATTCTAGTGTTGCGATGGCAATTGCCCATCGTGTGAGCAGATATGTGGGCGCACTTTAGGATGTCGAAATCACAAGTGCAACAGCCGCTGCCATCCAGGTAACTTTGCTCCGATGGTCTTAACGCATGCCTCACTCAGATAATTATGATATCTCAATTTATTGCAGGTCCTTGTTATCCGTGCCCGCTGTCGGTCGATGTAAAATGCTTCTGCAGCAGCACCGTAGTCAAAGTGCCATGCGGACGAGAGAAGATAACGCGACCTCCGCGTTGCACGCAACAATGCCAGATTCCACCGAATTGCCACCACCAGAAGCAACGTCCTCACCGTTGCCACTTCGGGGACTGCCCACCTTGTCGGCAGGTGTGCAACAAATTCCTTAAATGCACCCACGTATGCCCGGTCGCTTGTCATTCTGCAGTTCTCACTAAAATACAAACTCAACAGGTGAGTGGCATAATGTACGTGGCAATGGTCAAAGCTATTAACGTATGAATTTTCATTATCACGTTTTATTTTTATAGAAAAGAGCGGGACCCTGGGAACCAGAAATTGCACCTCGGCTTGAGATAGTCTGCAAGGAATGCCCACCATGCCTAATTCCAATGCCCACGACTTGCATTGGGGAACATGAGGTATTTTACACCCAATTTTTAAAGGTTTCAATTTGTAAAATGCAACCGCTAAGTCTCTTTACCTTTTCCAGACGCAAAATTTTCCATGCTTTATGGCAAAGCCTTCCTCTTGCCACCGACTTTGTGGCAGGATGCTGCCTTGCAGCAACCATCAGTGCATCTTGAAATGTCACAAAATAATAAACCCAACGTCCAAGGATGGAGCTGGCGATAACTGTTCAACTTGTGAGGAAACGTGCACTTTGCCACGACCTGATGGCTGCCCTCACGAATGCAGACTTCCGTGCCATCCAAAGCCTTGCCCACCTTGTCGCTTGATGATTCGTCAAAAGTGTCACTGTCTGCTGAATACGCGCTACATCGAATGTGAAGTATGGACTGGTAGTTCAGAAGAGGAGAGAGTCAACCTGTTGTCCTGTGGAGACCGCTGTCCAAAAGAGGTTCTTTATCAGATGTGCCTTTCTTCTTAAGCTGGAACAAGGCTTTTCGCTTCCATTCATTGTGGTTTTTCCTTGCAGATGAAATGTGGGCATCGTTGCCTGTCCCTTTGCCACGTAGGCTCGTGTCCCAGCAGTAGTACTTGTCACAAGAAAGTAACATTGAGATGTCCGTGTAAAAACATCAAAAAAGAAGTCCAGTGTTCTGTGGTTCAGAAGGAAGAAAAGAAAGTCCAATGTGACGATTCTTGCAAAGAAAAGCTGGAAATCGAAAAAAAGGTGAGCCATGCACTTTGACTTGTAATCAGGAAAATCTTTCAGTGACAAGATGCAAAGTTGTGCAGCAATATTCTTAGCAAGACTATGGACCATTAATAAATTTGAATTTAACAGACCAAAGAAGAAGAAATGGCCAAAAAGAAAAAGGAAGAATCTCACAGAAGGATGGAAGAAATGGAGAAATATCAACGCAAGCTTGAAGGAAAAAAACGCAAGCCTCGTAAATACAAGGAGGTCATCCAAGATGAAACTTTCTGGAGTAAACACAAATGGATCATTGTGGTTTCAGCTGGGATGGCGTTATTAATGTCCTTTGCCTATTTGCTTTTAGCAAGATGAAAATTGGCATTCCAGGTTTTTGTTTCCACTATAACTGAAAATCACCTCTAATCATAACTAGTATTGAATATACAACCAAACCATGATCTACTTGCATAGTAGGCCTACATGGAAGGAAAGGCAAAGGAAATTACCTGAACTTTCAATAGCCACAATAAAATATAATGCTCAAGTTGTAGTTGTTCAGGTTTATTGTTTACTTGCAATTAGTTGCCAACCTCACAACCATAGCATTACATAAAGACAGGACAGATGAAGGTGAAACTCATTGAGAGGAGAGGACACATTGGTGCGTTCGTTTAGAAACAACCAGGTAAAACCATGGATATCAAAGTCAGCATAACTGAACTATGCAACACTAGGCACAGCTCAAATCTGGAGCAGTAATAGAAATGCATTCCATATTTCAACTTTTAGTAATATTCAATCCAAAGTTGAGAACTCGTGACAATAGGAATGCTGCAGGTCAAATTGTTTATATTCAGCAATGTGATAATATCTGGTGTCAACAGAATGCGTAAGCAGACAAACGTCATAATTATATAATTTGTGAAAATGTTAGTGCGGAAATTACCATTCTTTGAGATAGTGTACATGACATATTTTCGCAATATGTCAAATACTTTCAAATAAGGACCTAACATCATTGCAAGGTATTCTTATAAGTAATTTGCAGCCAAACAACATTACATTGCATCTTGTACATTAAATGTTCCAATATTGCCAATAAATAATAGGTAATGTTAATAACATTTACACCATACTGCTTGATATGTGGTAGTTTTACATTACCAAGCAATTAAAAGGATGTATCAAACAGTCAATTATAAAATTATGTAACATCTAGCTTTCAACTGAAATTTAAGTAACCATATCCTTTGTTAAGTTTACGGACAAGCAAAGTTTGACTGTCTACTACCACGAATCAGATTTCCCAAGATAGAACTAAATTAGCTTTACCACGTTTCATCTGACCTTCTGAAATTGAATTTGATGGACTTCAAACTCGTACTCATGGAAATCCAAGTAGGCTGTCATATGGAATGCCATGTTTGATACCACGAATATGTATTCGAAAAATGCGAAGAAAGTGTACACTGTAAATGAACAAATCATTCAATTATAATGGTCAAATAGACAAATTACTGCATTTTAAAGAAATCGTTAAATTACCTAGTGGTTCACAATATTGGTTATGCCTGAAAAAGCAATAAAGTGCAATTGCTAGTGCCGAAATGTTGATAATCATGAGGATTGTCTTCATTTTCCTGGAAAAAGCGCCCTGAAAAACGAAATCACCAAGCAATAAGCAAAAACCTTTTTAAGAACTTGACTTCACAGCCCTGCAAACTTTGAACTGATGTCGCAGTCAATAATACAGTGACACCCCACTAGATCGAGCTATGCATATTCACGAGAGATATTTTAGTTCAGCGTATATGCATAGGATCTGATAGCAACAAATTAAATTCTCCTCACTCACCCAAATTCTATCTGAATTTTTAAGTGCCTTGAACAGCCACACAGTAAAGAACATATGAAGTAGCGACGATGCAGTAAAAAATATAAAACCAAGCTCGTGTACATCTGAAAAAGATATAACAGCTAATGTTCTACGTTTTAACTGCAGACCAGTTTTGTGACGCATGTTTAGAGCAGCAGACACATACCTCTATTTTCGATTGAAGACACGTAAGACATTACTATCAAACTCATGTTTTCAACGAGGTAGAGCAGGAGTGTCAATCTAATTACAGTACGGAATGCACCAGACTTGCCAAAATAATTAAAATAGTAATTATAGTACATGATCCCAACTAAAAATCGTGGCGCTGTATGGAATGCTATGGCAATCCTCCATATATATCGCTGAGGGACAAAACCTCCAATAGCTGCACTGATTGATGGCAAGTGATTGCGTACCTAGAATAAAACATGACATTGTAATAATTGTATCCTATAAAACTTTCAGATTACCCCTTTGTTTTGGGTGGTACGTCATCGTCAGGTAACCAAAAGAGCAAACTGATAGCGTGAAAAACAATGCAACCTTTGCCTTGCAAGTTTCATTATATTTTCGGTCACCCTGTAATAACATGGAGATGTGAACGAACGCTTTGGTATTCTGCTGAAAACCTGTACTTACATGACAATGCGTCGCAGTCGATTCTTCATAATGCAGATACAAAGATAACAGCACACATGAGAGAAAAGCTGAGAATGGCAACATCACCGTCACAAATGCAAATTTTTTAAAACTGATTTTCAGACCAGGTCCAGGGCTATCACCCAAAGGCTGGTATGGGGTACTACGTAGAGACATTCTTATTTGAGCAAATAAGGAAACTACGCAAGTCGAATTATGCCTCTACAATGTGATTACATGCTTATGAATTATTCTCAACAGAAATAAAAGCAAACATAAGCTATCGCATTTTTACACCACTGCACTACGATGTGTCTGCGAAT
>JAQGAF010004417.1:0-14448 GCA_034687865.1 Kryphioiulus occultus
CAACTGCCCAATTTCGAAATGTGTCAAAAAGAATATTAAATCTGGGTCTGGGAGCCTTCCCTCATGGACCATTTGCTCGGCCAATCGACGATATGCTTGTCGAAAACCATTTCCGACTTTTATGAGGATAGACTGAAAAAGTATGTTTTAATTACGTTTTAAAGTCTATTGCTTAAGTCAACAATTTAAAGATTTTACCAATTTTAAATATTATGAAAACACAGTATTCACGATTTTATGCCATAATTTATAACGATATCAAAACTCAAGAAAACGTTAATATGAAAAAGCACCCAATATAATACACAGGGTACATAAGGCATTCAAATTCAAATTTCCACATCTAAATATCATGAAAACAAAGCATTGGATAAACAAGCACTTTCTTTAAATAATTTTCACGATTTAATTTTTAAAGATTTAATGATTTTACTGACTTTAAATGATTTTTAAAATATCATGAAAACAAGACACTTAATGAAACATATACTTTGTTTCCCTGATTTTTACGATTTGAATTTTTCAAGTTTAATGATTCATTTTAAATAATTTATTCATTTCGTTAATTTTACAGATTTAATTATTTTACTGATTTTAAATGATTTATGAAGTATTATGAAAAAAAGCATTTGTTAATCAAATGTTTTCTTTTAATGATTTTTACGACTTAACTAAATGGTTTTTATACAATTTAGGTATAATTTTTAACGATTTAATGGTTTTACTGATTTTAAATGATTTTTGTTTCTTAGTCTTTGATTCAATTTGGCCAAATTTTTTTGCTCTGAGCTAGAAATTACTGCCATGCTCATTTTCTTTGTTTTCCTTAAGATATAGAGCAATTTAAAATTAAGTTTCACCTTTGCATTTTCTCTTAGCCCCACAGCATTTCTGCAAGCCGGTAGCATGGCCTTAAGTATATTCCTGTAATGAGTTAATTGGCATAATTAGCATAATCAGATCTACGGTTCTGATAAGAAAATGTACGTTTCCTACTTCGCTATGTAGGGCAGCTTGGTCTCTAGTTTTGCTATTGCTTCAGAAGAAGTAAGATCTTGCTTTTTATCCTGAAGAAAAGTTGTGGTTTTCAAAGAATTCTGAAAAACAACATTAGAAATGAATACTTTCTGCTGGACTAGGATTTCGAATATCAACGAAATTTGAAATTACCTGGAAAACTGGTATAAGTGGTGATGGATCCATTTCCCAGGGTTGACTTCTTAACTCAAACTGAAAACGCCAATGACATGTGTAAATGTAAACTAATTATGAAATTCAGGGTTAGCCAAAGAAAGGGAAACGTTTAAAAGGTTAAAATAAGACCTTTAAGCCTTTGCAAAAAATATTTCTAACTACACCACATTTGTGGTACAGTTATGTATAGTGTGGTATAGTTAAAATAATTCTACAAAGATTGAACGCTCATATTTTAACCTTATAATAGATCCCGTTTCTTTGGCCCACCCTGTATATCGATTAAATTAAAAAAAATTACCTCTTTGAAACAACGATGCCCATGATCGTGCAAAAACTGTTTAAACTGCTCCCTGGGTGCTGCATTACTGTTGGCAAGCCAGTCCAGAGCATCCTGTAATTATTTTACATTTAATTAACATCCATTTTAATCACGGAATTTCAAGTGAATCAAATTATGTTGTTGACCTTTGTGCTCATCGCAGCAAACTGTTTCGCCTCAGAAGACGCCCCTACAGCAGCCGCCAATTTCTTATGATAAAGTAAATAAAACCGTCAAAAGCGTTGAAAAATAAGTATATTTAATTTAGCATGAAATTTCTGGAAATTAACCCACTTTGATGGATGCTGGGACATCAGCGCTGATGACGTCTGTGCAGGTACCCATTAGCATGGCTGCGTCGCCAATTATCCTCACACTAATATCTGAAAAAAAGTTTTATAATTTAGATGTTTTGGGAAAGAAATGGAAAAATAACCAACCTGTTTCGTTGGCACCAAGAACTGCAAATACTAAGGTTGTGAAAACAGATGAAGACTGACTGGCATCCATGTGGATTCTTGCTACCTAAAAACAAGTGCCTTGTGAGGTAACCTTTGAGTCACAAGACGAACATATTTTAAAATTAACTCACGTGTCTATACACAGGGAATTCTTTGGTGATTTTATCATACATGCTAACAGAGGTGCTCTTTTCGTCAAAGTGAATATGGTAGCCATTTTCATAACGTTTCTTGCATTCAGCAATCTTAGGGTTGTCAACAAAAAATTGCTGAAAACATAAAATCTCGGAAATATTACAATTTTGGCTTTTTGTGGTAGAATAGGATAAGATGTAATGAATGTACCAACCTTCAGTGATGGCAATATTAAAAATATTTTTTCTTTTGATGACATAGGGCCATGGCGATGAAGAAGCATTTTGTGAGCTTCATCGTCAATAATCTCCCTTCCTAGCATTGAAAATCCCATGATTTTATCCATGATTCCACGACTTTCACTGGTGCCATTGGACATCATCTATAAGAATGGATGAATTAGGAAAAAATTGAATGTTATTTGGTGTCCACCAAATAACAATGCCGAAAGCAAATTGAATTAATTTAAATGAAACCTAATTTTTACTAGTTCAATTTTTTATTTACCCCAAAAGAATGGTCTTATGGGAATTTCAAAATAGATTTTAATGCCTGATCTGATAAATCAAAAGGACTGCATGAAGAAATGTAGTTTTGTATGCAAAAATCTGCTTCATTTTACTGCTCAATTTACTGATCAATATTATGTTTGATAAATCAGCGTACCTGCAAAACGGAACAAAACATGTGATTGTAAGAAACTGTTAAAAGATCAGGTCGATAGATGGCGTATGGAAGCCATCTTCTCGATTTATGCAGATTGTGCTGAAAAAAAACATTTTCGAAAATTAATACGCTTCAAGCATAATAACTAATCGATAAGAATAAATCGCCAAATTAACACCAGAAAATTTCTTACCACAAAAATAAGATCAAACATTGCTGGAAACAACGACAAAGTCAAAGGAGTGGTGGCTCCTGGAAATACCTCCCTGTAAAATCGAAATAATTCTTCAACGAATATAGATTTTAGCATAAATTTAGGCTGTATAAATGCTATCATAAATTGGGTTTCTCCTAAAGACTCTTAGGCTGGCAATGATTGCCTGCTATTCGGGGCAGCTAAATCATAAATTAGATTATCAGGTTAAGTTGGGTTGGTATTAAAACACAAAACCATGGACTAACTAAAGTTTATCCTAGATTTATTTTAAACTAAGAAACCTTACCCAACATTTGCTTTGGTGAACCTTTCAGAATCCGTCTGCAAAGCTGAATCAAACTCATGCATAATTTGAAAGTCGGAATTTACCAATCCAAATGTGGTGATTGCTCTCGACTAAGGACATTTAAAAGTATTTACCACATCTCAAAATCTGAGTTTTTTCAAATTACAGAACACATGTTTCATTCAAAATTATATGCAGAGTTATCTTAAGTTTTCTAAATTACCTTTGCTAGATAATCTAGCGTACAAACCTGAAGAAGATAAATCTTGTCTTTGCAAACAGCCCATTCAATATCTCTGGGATTCCCAAACGCATTTTCCAAAAAGATGCCCAATTCTCCCAACTTGATGGCAGATTCATCACTAATGCAACACGATGCAACATCCTCCTCTTTGACCTTATTTTCTTCAGTTCCACCATCCTCTAATGGACAACAGTAAATGGTCCTTTAATTAAAGAGCACTTAACTGACAACTTGTTTAAATTTCAACCTAAAATACTGTATTACCTTTCATAATAATTTTCAGAGCTTTCTTTCCTAAATCCTTCTTAACTACAGTTAGTTTGTCATTCCAGGTCCTTTTCAAGGTAATAGTGTCTGGTTCTGCAGATGCTGAGACCACACTCTGAATTTTCAAAATAAAATAATAATAATTTCACATTTGTCCAAGACAATCAGCAACTTCATATCGTATTGGTGCTAACTTCTCCAAGTCCATAGTTTGCTGTGATGACCATACTCTCTCTACTTCCAGTGACAGGGTCACGTGTAAAAAGTACACCTGCAGCATCAGCAGGGACCATTTCTTGCAATACTACTGCCATTCCTGCATTGATCAGCTGTCCATGCTGCCTGAAGATTTGAACACATTGAATTTTGAGTTTTTTGTCATGGATACCACTGTTGAAATGCTATTGGAAAATCTTACTTCTTGTACTGGACTGCAATGAATGAATACTGAGATGCCCAGCACTTTGCTACTGCTTCCCAAAGCTGCAACATAAACAACAAATTACGTTTTATTCAGAAATCAAGATTAACTGTGTATTGAGGGAACTGCTTACTTCATCAGAAAATTTGATTCCCAAAAAGGTATCGTTTTGTCCAGCAGCAGAGGTTTCGTCACTGTCCTCCCCTAGAATCATAATTAAATAATTTACTGCGGTGAATAAAATCGTTAACCTTGATCATGACATAACATAATGCTTACCGATTGCAGATGATCTAACAGCTAATTTAATACTTGGCAGTGACTCCTTGAAAACTTCCTCAAGAGAAGTTTCAATTGCTTCTTTTAATTCTGATGAGAGCTTTGATGCTTTTACAATGTCCACAACTCTGTTCAAGAGAATTTCAAAATGAACACCTTTTATTTTCAAAATAAAAATTGATTTTAGCAAAGCTTATGAGTCATACCTTTGGCATTCATCTTGAAGATCGCCGTCCTTATTTTTCCTAATTTTTCAACAAACAATGTTTCATTAAATAAATAAAAGGCATATTAAATAAAATTGGACAATATATGTTTTAAAACTTTCCTAGTTTTACAACAAATGTCAAATTACTACATGTTGAAAATAACCAGCCTTCTAAAATGATATTGAAAATAAAATCAACAGATATTGAGAAGTTTACCAGCAAACGTCTTGAAGATGCTGAATTGCATCTTTGATTTTTGGGTTTTCCCTGAGAAGATGCCAGTAGGCAGCAACCGTGATGCAAACTCCAGAAGGGACAACAAACTGACAATTTTGATGAAAATCCAATTAGTGGATCCAACAGGACATGGTGGAATATTTTCTTCGATACTGGAAATTTATAAATACCTTTGATTCGTTTAATGATTTCATCAGTCCCAGGGACATACCCTTGCCCCCAACAACGTTTCCACTTTGACAGTTTGGATTTGTCAACGAAACTGCAAATAATCTGCAGTTTGGATACCCAACGTCTGTAAATGGAAATTACGTTCAGTGAAAATATGTTTAGGAGCTTTGTTCAGTAAAAAAATTGGTGTTACAGAAATTGTTGTCATACCTGCTTCCTTGAGGAATGGGACTGGAGAATGCAAGGGAACAGGACAACCATCCTTGTAGCTATATCCAAGTTCCATGACACCATGACTGTTGACATTATTCACACTGACATCTAGCATCTTGACATGTACTTTCAAATTCCAAGTATCACCTCTGTACATCGTGAAACCATCTGGAGACACATTAATTTGCAAATGGTAGGATCGTCTTGCTGAAAGCACATAAAATTCACAGTATTAAACACGTTTTCATGTTTGGTCATAAGATGGACATGTCCTAAAATGCTTATATCTTACGAGTTTTAAGATGGATGCAAAACGATTTGGGAATTGTCTCATCTTCAGCAAAATTGGCTAGTCTGAAGTTGCAGTATGACAGTGGTTCAACACTGCCATCGCAATAAATAGCATAGCCATTCAAGAAGCTAAAGATTAAAGTTCATAGGGTTAAAATCATGTCGATTCAAGCTAAGGTTTTGGCAGTACTATTTGGAACCAACTTTGTCAAACCCTTCGTGTTGCAGCTTGACTGGAGATGCACAGCACATCCATCCTAGAAAAATAACAATAAGCAATTCACAAGAATAATTATATTATTCAATCAATATCAGTACTGATTGTATATTAAAATTAACCTCAGTATAAATGTCAAAGTTTGCATATCGATGAATTGATTCCAGATTTCTGATTCCTGAAATAGATGTCATAGCTGATAAATGACAGCAGTACTCAACTATACATTTGAAATATTTTTGAAAAGTGAATTGAATTTTACCAAACTTCCTTGATTTTCGACCTCGCAGCTGTGTGAGGACTTGTTCGTCATCTGTTCCAATCTGAAGAGCTCCTTGGAGCTGCCCCCATTGGTCGTACCAATCAATACCTTGCCTATAGCATAACACTGTGTGGATGAGAACATTTTAAAGAGTAAATTTGACAAAATTCAACAACGTACGATTTAAGGTTTTCAAAGAATTGTGATGTCCACTTCTCTGTAGCTATTGCTTTAGATAGCAGTTTTGGGTTGATGTGAAATTTAGCATCAAATGGTGCATGGGTAGGGGACCACCTAAAGGGAAAAATAATTTAGGGCAAAATACACGTTCTACAGAAATGTACTACTTTTAAAGTAAAGATCATAAATAACATACTATTTTTACTGGAACATAATTACTCACACAAAATTAAACCTAACATGAATGTTGTCTTTGTCCGAATTTTCGTCCCATTCATGTTTTATTCCTTTTCTGAAATCAAAAACACCTTCGATTAGTTTGCATTTACCAGAATCGTTTCCTTCCCTTGCAGAATTTGGAAAAATAATTTCTAAAAATAATCCATATATGGGCAATTAGTAACAACTGAATCAGTTGTTTATATTGATAATTTTTTTCAATAGCGAATGAAAAAAAACACGTAATTTCAATTCATTAGCGAGTCTTGATTTTTAGTGTTGGTTTTTGCATACTACTAGTAATCATCGCGCTAGTACCACGGCCAGTCTTGACTTTCGGAAATAGCCGGAAGTACGAGTACCGAAAATAAATTAATTGCAATAAAAGCCTTCGACCCTCTTGAGTTCCAATATGGCGTCTGCCAACTTTGAACCAAGATTTGAAATAGCTACATTTGATGCAGCCAGACGCCATATTGGGGCTCTTGCTGGTTAACGGCTTTTATGGCGATTAGGGAAATTTTGATTCTAGTAATTACAGTATTTATTTCTGGATCATCGAATGGCACCAGACTCGAATATCGGAAACGACCGGAAGTACCAGAGCTTCAATATGGCGGCTGCCACTTTCGAATCAAGATTTGAAATAGCCACTTTCGATGGGTGACAGACGCCATTTTGGAGCTCTAACTAGTCGACGGTTTTCATTGCAATTGACGCATTTTTGATTCTCGTAATTATTTCTTTCTGGTACTTCAGGTCATATCGCTTTTCTGATCAAAGATCTAACTAGTAGCACTCAAATACTAGTTTGTGATTAATTCAGACTTGAAGTGCTAACAAAGCTCGATTTCGTTCGAAATTTGATCATAATTATAACTTCACAAAGTGGCACCTCAGCACTCCATTGAAGCAAACTCTCCATCTCCTCAAAGGTTCTAGGACGTCAAAGGTCAGTCCGTTGGCCGAAAATGTTCGTCCATCAGTGTTATAAACCCTGCCATCAGGGTGGTTTGGCAACTGGTATTCTTCCCCGTTGGCCAGTTTCAGGTAAATCCATGTTTCAGCCCAGCGATTGTGTCTTCGTACCAAACTGGCTAGAAGCACATTGCCATTCTTGTCAAAGCCAGTCACAGAAATTTGATCAATTGCCTAGAAATCAAAAACTGTTTCGTTGAAATCACAGATTTATTGAAAACGAAATAAAGTAAGCAAAACTTTCAAGTTTTAATCACATTTTCATCCTTTGCTAGTTCATGAGGATTTTCCAAAGCTATTTCTTGATCTGATGCCAAAAGGCCATACTCATATGCATCAGATGAATCCGGATCACACTTTGGCAGAAGCCTTTCATGTGCTTTAATCCAACGTAGGTAAACGTAAGCAATCCATTCCTTTATTAGCTGAAAACCACCTGAAATGTCATGTAAAGTTTTTATGAAAATCATTTTACTTGCTCGCATGCTGACTTCTTTTCAAGGAGTCAATTAGCCTTACTCCTCGTTTTATTCAGTGATATCCCACATCGAAAAGAAATGCATTTCGAAATACATAATATACAATGCATTTTGAAATGTATTTCAAAATACGTGTAGATTGAGGCATTAATATATTGCAAAATGCATAGGAAAGTGTATTTCCTGGGTATTCAACAATTTAAATTGCAATGTATTTCATAATACATATCAAATGTATTGCAGAATGCATCTCATAATGCATTTCAAACGTATTGCAGAATGCATTGCATGATATCTTCAGTGCTTTTTGATATGCATTTTTGAAAGCATTTTAAAGAAATTCCAAAACCCATGCATAAATAATAATTGTAGTTAAATTGTTCATTAAATGTTCTTAATTAAATTATTTTTACCAGCAAAATATACTTTTAAATGCATTTTTTAATAATACAGTTTAATTCATTAACACACAGAATTGCAGCATATATATGTTATAAAATGCATTGTTCAATGTATTTTGAAATGCGTTGTAAGATGCATTTTAAAATACATTAATAAAATACATTGCTGTATGCATTTAGAAATGTATTTGCTGTGCATGTCTTACGCAAAATCCACTTCCAACACATTTGCAATACGTTTCCCACTTTACAATGCATTTCAAAATGCATTTTAAATGCATTTCCTTTTCATGTGAGGAATACATTTACCAGACAGTATATTTTGCAATACCTGTTCGAGGCATGGATTTATACTATTAATATATTATAAAATATAACAGAAAATATCTTGCATGAGGAAAAAGCATAATTTACACAATTTTTCTTGACAAGCATTTTGAATCTTGACGTCTTTCAAGATAGCCCTAAATATTTTCTT
Source organism: Kryphioiulus occultus (assembly GCA_034687865.1). NCBI lineage: Eukaryota > Metazoa > Arthropoda > Diplopoda > Julida > Julidae > Kryphioiulus > Kryphioiulus occultus. The sequence continues at coordinate 8,828 of JAQGAF010004417.1, forward strand.
TTATTACTGAATAGTAATTTTCAAAAATTTGATTTTTTTTCAATAAACAGCATGCACTATTCCAGAGTTATTTGAATATTTTGTTATATATTTGTTTTGAGATGCATTTGGACATTTGATCAAAAAGTTACACAACGATGACACATGGCTCAATGCGCAAACAATGACCCGGATAGTCACCATATGTAAATACAATAACACTTTTAATACTGTTAATACCAGTTATTGATTTCTCATTATATTTTCTCTGGTGTATGAGATGCCAGACAGCAGCGCACCAAAATGCCCAAGCAAGGTCAGAACAATTAACAACAAAATACTGCCATAGCTAATCTACTAAATATTCAATAAAATTGCTTGCAAATTGCCACAACCCTATTCAGGGCATGGAATTCTATTAAGCTTATTAAATACTGTAACCAGTTAAAAAACGTAAAAGCAAAGTTCTTTTATGAGGCATAAGCAAAATTTTCACACTTTTTCTTGCTAAGCATTTTGATTCTTTTCTTTCAATCTGCACTAATTTGACTTTATCATGACTGAATCGTCATTTTCAAAAATTCGATTTTTTACGAAATTAAAGGCGTTAGCAACACAGTTCACGACCTGATAATTTCTTTGGCTTAGAAGTGCTGACCATCATACTAATCAAATAAAAGAGTTTGCACAGTCATTGCGTAATGCCCTTCCTTTTATCAATTGTCAACTTGTGTAATTTAAATACACGTTCAAGCGAGTTCAACCCCAGTTATCAATCTTTAGTATGATATGATATATTATCGGGCTGAAATCAAAATTGATAGGCGTGAAAGAATGAGAAACAGAAACAGAAAACGAAATCACAATTCGTAAGTACATGCATTTTTTCGTATTTCGTAAAAACAGTTAGGGAAATTTCTTACGAAAACACCCCAAATTAGTCCCTATTGGCAAAGAGTAACCATCAATAGGGATTTATTTTTCGAAAGTCCCCATTGCCCGTGATCACAATGTTTTCTACGCATGCGCACCTTTTTTCCGATTATTTCGTGGGAGTACACATTTCGAACGAACTCATGGCATAGATTTCGAACGAAATGTGTAGTTTTCTTAACATTTCGCCGAAAACACATTTTTGGCACATCACCTAAATCAAAATTGCACATGTAGAACTCAAGTTATCTGAATTCAAGTGGCCTGAAGAGAAAATGCATGGTGATCTGAGAAAATCCACGAATTATATCAAATAATGGAAAAAGTAGAACACTTTAAAAGAAACCACATTAATTCCCTAAATCACATTTTTAAAGTATGTTTAGAGCATTTTGAGGTGGTGTTTTACTTTTTTCATTTCTTTAGCATTAAAGGAATATGCTCAAAATAAATATTAATTGTTTTAGATCACCTTTTCAGAGCATTCAGGGTTTGCCTGATCTTAATTCCCATACTTAGAACATAATGGGAACACATTTTAAGAGCATGAGATAATTTAACAGATCAAATAACAAGCTTGATATGATCTGTATTTGTGGCAAATTGCGCTCTAAAAATACATGTTTTGGTGTTCTTAAGGTGACTTTTCGATTTACAGCATACTCACATAATAGTTGCAAGCAATACCATGTACATGTACGAGCTTAAAAACCTTTCAAACAAGTTCCAAGGCCCAAATAAAAAATGCCAGAACATTGCATTAATGACGTTCCAACAAGCTCAGTAATTTCAAATGGGAAAAGCGATAGGTAAAACCCCATAAATACATGTAATGCAACAATCATTTGCCATGACAGTGCAGTCGTAACACTTTGCAACATTAATGCCATTAAAGCTAAAAATTTAAACTGACCTGCTCGAGAGTAATATCCAAATAGTGGCGTTGGTGTTCCGTTCAAAAACTGTCCCACAATCCAAATGGCCAGTGCAGCCACTACAACTTCAACAAGCATGTTTCTGATCTTGTGACAAGTTCATGAATGGCAGCCTCTGATTTTTGATCAGCACACTACCAATGCTGATGTAACTGCAAATGCAATTGCAATTGCTGATGTAACTGCAATGAAGAAAAAACCTTGAAAACATGCCGGAAAAATCAAGCTTTTTGGTAAAACTGCAGAATCATTCACCTTATCATGAAGTTATTATTAACCAAACTCGGCATTGATATTATACAGGGTGTATTTAAAAAAACTTTCCACATTGCTTATAATCGTTACGTCCAAATGTAATTTTTAGTCGTTTTTCCAAAATTCACTATTAGCATCAAAAAGATGGAATTAATTTATGAAACCTCTTGAAGCTATTCATACCATTACTATTGTACATGAATAATTGATGTCAGTAATTTTCATTTGACAAGTTTTCGAAATTTGTAAAAGTAAAAACTAAATTTCTTGTAATGGGACGGATTTGCCGGTATTAAACATATGATCGAAAACGATACCTTATTGTGCCATACGCTGTATTAATTTTAACCGGGACCTAATCTAAACGTTTTACACGAGAGGTACATGTAAGGTAACATGAAATCAATCTGTTTTTGGCCTTCATACATTTTTATGCAATGACAATCAGTTACGTATTCTTCTTCTGTGATTAGCCAATGCTTTACGTACCCATCAACAGATTTTACTTTTGTTTGTACCTAACCACTTGGCATTCTTAAAGCTCTCCAATAAAGGACGACTAGCAGTTCTGCATATCACCCCATTACAAGAAATTAAGTTTTCACATTTTGCAAATTTCCAAGACTTGCTAAGCGCAAATTTCTGACGTTAAATATTTACATGTATGCACAATGGCAATGTTGTGAATTGTTTCAAGAGGTTTCATCATGTAATTCCATCTATTTGATAATAATAGTTATTGGACGTAGCAACTGATTGAATGGGCCGATTTCAATTTCGTTTTCTCCAAAATTCATCATTTTTAATGGGCATTCATTTAAGGTCGTAAAGGCCCTGACAGGAAGTTGCAATCCAGTTTACCCTGCCATACCGCTAGGGGGGTAACTTGCAAATATTATTTTGCCAAATAGAGAATAAATTAATATAATCAAACCTATTTCGCCGTTTTCTGGATTTTTTTTCGAGGGCATCGACTCTTTGTTCCTTTTTCAGTTTCACCCTGTAATTTATTAAAAAAAAAATAAGTAGATAAGCCTTTTGGATTTTGGCACTTGGTCACACTGACGATATGCGAAACCCGTGGTTGCACTTATTCATTTTCGGTGGCTACTAGCGCAAATTTCTCATATTGTAATAAATGTAATAAATGTAATAAATCTGCATTTTCTACATGTATTTATCTGGCTATGATGTCAATTAGCGCATTACACGAAATATGTGAAAATGAATTTATACGAAAGGAATTTCCAGAAGCTCAGTGCAAAAGCGGTTTCGCATGTCGTCAGTGTGACTAACTGCCGAAATCCAAAATGCTTATATCTACTTATTTTTTTTAAAATAAATTACAGGGTGAAACTGAAAAAGGAACAAAGAGTCGATGCCCTAGAAAAAAAATCCAGAAAACGGCAAAATAGGTTTGATTATATTAATTTATTCTCTATTGGCAAAATTATATTTGCAAGTTGCCCCAATAGCGTTATGGCAAGGTCAACTGGATCCCAACTTCCTGTCAGGGTCCTTTACGCCCTTAATTAAGATACCACAAGGTACATGTATGGGCTACCACTTGATTGTTTGCGAATGTTTTACAAATGGTTTCCCCTACGGTAGATAACCTTCTCCCCAAACATGATTTCTCTGTCTCATACCGTTTTTTAATAATCAAGTTGGACAGTATTTTAAAAATCATTCTGTATAACAAACCGCTTTGATATGTCCACCAATCTATAACTTTTGTTTCAACATTCTCTAGAAGATAATCTTTAATCTGACTTTATAGAAATTTGACCCTTAATTCTGACCTGAACTTTACCGATTTTTGCCCCTATTGCCCTTATTTTAAAGAATTTTCCCAATTTGCCAAATTTTCCATGATTTTGGCGAATTTTGACCCTTTTGTCCTGATTTCGTACAATAATCCATTTATTTCCTCTTCATACAATAGCTGAAATTTATTTGTTGATTTATTTCCAATAAAATTTATGGTGGCCAATAAAAATTACACGAATGTCAAATGCATAGATCGCATGAATGAAACACATAAGCAAACACATTTTCCTTGCTTTTCGATAACTCCGTGACATGATTTGATGTGATTTTTTTAAAATTATCCATTTTATGATGCCTGGTTGATGAGCTGTAAGATTCCCTTTGACGCGTCTAAAACAACCTCATCACCTACAGAAAAGCAAGGAAATATATCAGGTTTAATTAAATTCAATTGTATGGAGAAAAACAATTTTGTCAGCACCCTTACCAGAACGAAAGAGTTTTGTTGCACCCTCTGCACCAATAAGGCAGGGCAAGCCGTATTCACGGGCCACAACAGCTCCTGCAAAAAATTCGTCATTAATTAAATAATCAGCTGGGAATGATTACAAACAACAACAGCAATAACAACATACATACCATGAGAGATAAGTCCACCAATTTCTGTAACAACCCCAGCCAGCAATGGGAAAAACGGACTCCATCCAATGTCTGTTGAATATGTTATTAAAATATCTCCAGCCTAGAAAATCGACAAAAGTCATTTAAAAATAGTGCCTGATTTTCTTAGGGAGTTGGTCTATATAACATATTTCAAGGTTTTCATTATTTTTTCCAAGCTCTTTACATAACTAACACAATTTCATCAATCAGCTTGAAATGTCCTTCACAGGGTTCCCCCACGGATGGAATTTTTAACTTCCCTAACATTTCCCTAACTTTACCAAATTTTAAAATTTTAAGACAAATTTCCTTTACCAATCTGACAAGTGAAAGTGCAAAAATTTGACATATGCCAATCTAAAGAATGCTAGATATAGATACATATATATATTTGTTGAATATATATAATGTTACACATCTATACGTGTAAAAGCAGGAGATATAACACCAATTTTCATTAGGAAACAATAAATTAGATAACTAATTATTTTTAATTGATAATTTCGTTATTAATTTCTTCCACGAAATTGCTTGCCATCTATTGATTTTTGTGTTAATGAATAACTAGCTGTATAAAATGCAGCATTGATTTGTTGAATTTTCTTGACTTTTTTAAAGTCAATTCATTTCCTTGGCTTTTCCAGGCTTTTCTAATTTTCCTGATTTTTTAAGGTTTTCCAGGCCTTGGGGAAATCCTGTTTTGTGCTTCATCTAACTCTAGACAGAATTTATACAACGCATAACCAGACATAACTATCAATTGACTTGGAATTTCGCCTAAAATTTATAAACACATCATCTAAATATAGAATTCCTCCAAAAAATATTACGAACACCCAAAATTTACCTGAATCTGTTTAGCTTCACTGACATGGAAAATGACTCTGGCAAAACCTCTGGCAATCCCTTGACTGGCAGGAAGTGCTGGAAAATCGTTCATTTTTAATTTCTTTAATGCCACTGAACAGTGTGAATAGTTTGTTAGATAATATTACCTTGAATGCTAACAGAAGAGCCACGAGGAACAATTTCTTCAGAATTGGTGTTTACCTTCAATAAAAACCAAGAAACATTTGTTACTTCAAT
>JAQGAF010004418.1:0-14448 GCA_034687865.1 Kryphioiulus occultus
CCAAGTCCCGAACGCTCGTATACAAATACACAGTGAAATCATCGGTTATTGTAATCAACAATTCGCTTATTGTTATCTTTTTTTCCTCATGGAGGATTCGTGAAACATACGGAATGAGAAGTTTTGGAAGAAAATATCTAAAATGATGTACCATCTGCTATGAATAGCGATAATTTCGAGGAATATTCTTCCAAATTTTCGATATTCATTGACGAAAATATTCCAATAGCAGCCCCATGACTAAATCCGGCACTTGCTTGACGCTCTGTGAGTCAAACAGAGCTTACAGATGAAAATGATTTTGATGTTGACGAATATGAAAGGTGCAGCTTAGTTGAGAAACCACCAAAAATGTTGAGATGACAGACGTACTAATAAATTTGCCTTGGTGGACAGCATAAATCAATTGATTTTCAAATTCTGTACAATACATGCATGAATATACGAATTTCGTTAACAAATTCACGCAGAAAAATTATAAGCAAACCAATATAAGTGGTTTTTTAGCTGCAAGTAACTTTGTAAAATTAAATTATGCGATGAATATGAACATAATAAATCAAATTAATTAACGATCGCCTTTTCTTGTTCTTCGGCTATTGTTATCGAAATAGCCTGGCCCCAATGTGATCCCATTAATCGGAGTCCATCGTATGAGGTTTTTGCGAAGGCGAAAACAATATAAAATTATCTTAGCGGTTATTCAGCATTACATGCAGGTACTTTAGTATCAGATTGACAGATATATTGTATATATTTGCTGATGATTTTTTTATTCACGATTTACTTCGTCCCGAATTGAATTAATTACACTTTCTAAAGGTGGTGTTCTTTTTCCATCGTATCCATGCCATAGCCTCGGCGCGTTCGATTTAGTGGTCTCCAGCACGGAGAAGGTAATTGATATCGGATCGAAGTAAATCGCTAATAAAATGGAGACCTACACGGCTAGTAATACTGTAATGTCAGTCACTTTAGAATCAGTAGAAATAACTGTATGCGTCAATATTTGCGCTACCCTACATGATCAGTATTTTACTGCCAGTAAAAAGCTCAGTATCACGTACCACGGATCAAAATGAAAAGCAATAAGCATATTTGGAGACAAAATGATTATATAATAATTTCAATACTCACTCGAACACTTTAAGAAATAAGCACCCATGAAATAAGGTTCCCTATAGGACATATATGATTTAGCACAAAAAAGTATACACTTAAAGGTGTTATAAACACCTACAGTAAGACAAAATTTGTTTATAAGCACCCATAAGCACCTTATTTCAAGTTAGCCCCGTTTTTTCTTAGAGTGTAAACGGTGCGATAATGATTGATAAAAATAACGGGAATTCGGGGGAATTTCCTCGACGAAATCGAACGGATGTGACACGTCCGTCTTCCATGGCTGGCGGCGAAATACTGACAGATATACTGACGAACGTCCTTACACTGTCAGTATTACTGACAATATCTCGATACTCACAGTAGTTATCCGAAAATCCATCAGTATTGCCCTTACACGATTTGCCCTGTCCGTATTTGCCGAAACTGACAGTAATAATGCCCGTAAGCGTAGGGGTCTACAACTGATCAGCAAATATTGACAATATCAATCTGGTACTGAAGTATACACTGCTGACTAACTGACTAGCTGGTAGGATTATCGTGTATTGTTTCTCGCGGTTAAAAAACCGAGTAAAAAAACAAAATTTCTTGCCAAAGATCCTAACTATGCTTATTTCACCTGTCCGTTTCGGGCCTAAATCAACAATCCACATGCAGGCCAAAGCGAAGTGCCAATAGTCTTCAAATGCCACGAAAATGATGTCTTCCAGCAGATGATATGGCTTCGTCCCATTGGAGGGTCGGGCTTCTTTGCCATGACCGTTGCTAAATCGACTTGTTTCGGAAGTCCCAATAATTCAACCGACGATTCCCTCGTAATGACCGCACTCGAGGACACTTGCCTCGGCAATCCTTACTACCACTATTTCATCGAAGTCGAAGGCAATGCGCTCTACTTCAAGCAACGCATTGGCGGCAGGTGCGTTACCGTGGAGGGAGGCAATGTGACCATGGAGACGTGTGGCAGCGTCACCTTCACCGACCAGAAATGGCTGATTTGCAAATGGCACGCTGCCAGACCGATAATCCGCACTTTGTGCTGGCCACCCGAAACAGGCATTATTCAAGACATCATGGGAATCTTTACTGGTGACACGTGACTTAACAGATTTCAACTTTCCCATGCCAAATTATATCATGGGACTCTTTACCTAGGTCCAAGTAACCCTGGAAAGCATGCTGGATTCGCCAATATGAAAAGATTCTTGCTTTCTGTATTCCTATTCTCCTTAGCAATCAATCGAAAAATGTACACATTCACTATGCGTACATATGCCGATTTACATGTAAATTGCATTTTAACAAGGAATTCCTGTATGCAAACATGCCTTAGCTGGTCACACACACACACAGGTTGATTTTTAACAGTTTTAAACTTTCGCATACCAAATTACATCATGGGACTCTTTATCTAGGTCCAAATAACCCTTGAAAGCATGCTGGATTCGCCATTATGAAAATATTCTTGTTTTATGCATTTCTATTCTCCTTATCAATCAATCGAAAAATGTACACATTCACTATCCGTTTATAGGCCCATTTACATGTAAATTGCATTTTAAACAAGGAATTCCTGTATGCAAACATGTCTTAGCTGGTCACACACACAGGTTGATATTGAACAGTTTTAAACTTTCGCATACCAAATTACATCATGAGACTCTTTATCTAGGTCCAAATAACCCTTGAAAGCATGCTGGACTCGCCAATATTAAAATATTCTTGTTTTATGCATTTCTATTTTCCTTATCAATCAGTCGAAAAATGTACACATTCACTATGCGTTTATATGCCGATTTACATGTAAATTGCATTTTAAACAAGGAATTGCTGTATGCAAACATGTCTTAGCTGGTCACACACAGTCTGATTTTTAACAGTTTTAAACTTTCGCATACCAAATTACATCATGGGACCCATTACATTTGTACCTAGGTCCAAGTAACCCTTGAAAGCATACTGGATTCGCCAATATGGAAAGATTCTTGTTTTCTGTATTCCTATTATCCTTACCATTCAATCTAAAAATGTACGCATTCACTACGTTTATATGCCGATTTACACACACAGGCTGATTTTTAACAGTTTTGAACTTTCCTATACCAAATTTACTGTAAATCAAGGATCTGATATTTCTGTTTGTGGGCAACATTAATACCTGATTTCACAGTCAAATTCTGTGGGAAATCCGATCTCGTCATCCAGGCCGTTGTGTCCACAAACACTCATATCTAGTCTCACATGTACACCAATCCTTTAATGCAAAACTATTCCAAAAATGAATATGAAGTGAATACGCTTTATTTATATAATCTCGGTTATTTCTGCTAAATTTACAACACATACCTTGAATAAAATCCTCAAATATTGGAAATGTACGCCACTTTCATGGATAATGGTTTTTCTGTGGGATGTACCATTCTTGCAAAATTCAGATGCAGAAATACCCAGGTCTGCAGGTGTAGGACGGTGTAAGATGTCAGCGTAGTATATTTTATAATTGTTGAGGATTTTATTCAAGCTACGTGTTGAAAATTTAGCAGAACCGAAAGTAATGCTCGTTCACTTCATATTCTATTTTGGAATAGTTTTGCGTGAAAGGATTGACCTGTGAGATTAGATATGAGTGTTATTGGACACAACAGGCCTGGATGATGAGATCGGGTGTTTCGCAGAATTTGACTGTGAAATCAGGTATGTAATGTTGTCCACTAACAGGGAGATCAGAACCTGTGATTTACAATAAATTTGGTTTGGGAAAGTCCAAAACTGTCAAAAAATCCTCCTGTGTGTGGCCAACTGTTTTAATACATTTTCTGCTGTGTTGTATATGTTGTATCTGGTTTTAATGAAGGTCCGTATATCGTTTTTAAAAAGCAGGGGATTCGTATAAGGTCATGTATATGTGACCCACTGGTCGTGATTGAAGTGGATTTTATGTAAGTGCAATTTATTTCTGCATATAAACATAGTACTTGTTTGTCTGGAGGGGGCCATGGCCCTTTTCATACTTTTTTTTAGAAAATGGATAGCTTTATTACAAAAAATACCCATTATAATGTTCCTCTTTACATCGTGTTCTAGGAGGAAATATAGAAATATAGGATAAAGGAAAAAATACGGAACAATATAAAATTTTTTTTAGAAAACAATATAGGAACCATAAAAAATGTTACAACTTGAATCGTAGATTTAGCATGCATTTATCTTTAGAAATATTTAATAATACAGCATCTGTTCCAACCCCCATTCCAAATGCGCGCAAATTATGTTACAGAGTTGCATTTCAACCCTACTTGTCTAGTGGACAAGAATGACACCTGTCCTTTAGTCGCAATTTCTTTTTATATTTTTTGCTTTTTGTGGTTTTTCGGTGTGTTTTTTTTTGCCTAAACTGAAACTAACTCAAAATCTGCAATATGTGACGGGCTTTTAACTCTCATCAGATTAATTAAATGTATTTTAACAGACTATGTCCTCGTATTGGAGTTGCAAATTAACCATCCCTGCTGTCATTTCGTCAGGCAATCATTGTTAGCCTACGAGCCGCTAGGAAAAGCCTACTTTCTCATTGTGACTTTCTATCAATTCAATTCAATTCAACTCAGTACCCTACTATCAGTAATTTAATACCATGTATTATAGGCGGAACCCAAATTAAGATTCGGCGGGTACCACCAATCAAAAAAGATATATCGTTGCAATAAACTGAATTTTCAAGAATTACTGACATGTGCTTTATTCAGTGCCAATAGCGTCAGTGGTCCCAGATAAAATCAATTTGACACAATAGCATACTCGTAATCCAATGCTCGAAGTTCTTCAAATCTGATGATTTTGCTAACCAGGAAAGATGCCGAAGTTGCCCTTCCAGCTCTTCAAACCATGTAGCCACCACAAAAAACGAATAAAAATTATAATAATAAAATTTGAATAATAAAATGATAAAATTTCCCAAATGATTAATGCATCAAATTAACAAATGTTTGCTTTAATACGACGTGCAAATATGCCAAATACAGACATTAACTAAGCTTTGGAAATTACAGTTGGAAAACCTCTAAGGACAAATTGATTGTGTTTTACAAATTTTCAAATATTCAAATGTTAGCGATCTAACCATCCTGTGCGTTCATTTACCACGGAGAATATGTAAACAAATTTATGGAAACGATAGCATTTAACATTGAATAATACCTGCAAATAAACAAACATTAAAACGTACAGCAGTGCTTAAAATTCAATCACTGGAGAAGCAAGATACCCAAATACGCCAAAAGTAACATTACCGTGTAACATATGAAAATCACATGTAAGACCATTGGCGTAACTACAACATAAGCTTATTTCTGGAGGGGGCTACAGCCCTGTTCATACTTTTTTTTTTAGAAAATGGGCACCGTTATTCCAAAAAAATTCCCTTTATAATGTTCCTCTTTACATCGTGTTCTAGGAGGTAATATAGAAATATATAGGAAATATAGGATAAAGGAAAAAAGACAGGAACAATATAGGAATTTTTTAGAGATCAATGTAAGAACCATGAAAAATATAAGAACCATGAAAAATATAAGAACCATAAAAATGTTAAAACTTTAATGATAGATTTAGCATTCATGTATCTTTAGCAATATTTAATAGTACAGCATTAATGATTATGGAAATGTCGTAGGCAAAACTAGACCAGAAGTGACAGATTTAATGGATGTTAGTTCCTTATCAAAGGGCCATCGATAAACCTCTGAATTCAGACATTTTTGCACACATTTTCATATGACGAATGTTTGTCCTCTTTTTCCTTACAAAGTCCAACTCAGTGGACAACTTTCCAGGGGGTTGGGTCCAGTCAACCTTCTGGGAAGGTCCTGGATCCCCTGTTCCCTCCCTTAGATACGCTTATGTGTAAAACATCTAAAATGTACATGTATATTGATGTTCGATATCGAAGTCATGAGTCGAAGTCTTGCGGCAGCCCTCATACATATATGAATGAGCCATACGAATAAATAAAATGGCCGACAGGGAAACTTGTTGAATAGCCGTTTTATTATTATTTTCGCTTGAACTTAGAAAGTTACTTAAAAAGTTTTGCCTACGACATTGTAAAACAGCATTGTTTTATTAACGAAAGTAATATGTTAAATCAATAATTTGTGATGTTGCCATTCTACCTATAATTTTAATTCCCTTTAATGAGGGCCCCCGAACCTCAAGTGTCAAAGAATAAATAAGGTCCCATTGAACATTTATTTTTCTTACATAATTTATTTCGGTCAGGAAAGTCAGGGAAAAGGTTTACATTTTGATTCCTGTGAGGGATTATGGGCCTCAGTGCACTGCCTAAATAATGTTAGCTCAGGGGTCCATAATGTTGATAAGACACCCCTCAAATTTGCGGGAGCTGGCCTGGGACCACTGACATCAAAGTCACAGAAGGGAGTGTTATCGTTAGCTTGTTGGGTGTTGTGGTTGTTGAAGTTCGAGTAGTTGTTGCGGTTTCTGGACTTTTTGCTGATGTGGTTGTTAAGGTTTTATCAGATGCGTCAATTTCAGTGGCTTTTTCAGTTTGCATACTTTGTGTGGTGGTTTCTTCTGCTCTGTCAGAGAAGTGAACAGGCGGTTGATTTATCGACTAAATATAAACAGAACATGGAAATACCAGTATTAGTTATTTCAGTGAACTTCTTGACATACATGCACTCCAATAACATATACATGCACAGTCCAGTAGGCTCCATGAATCAAGGAAATTTACAAATTTTAGCCAGGTTATATGAAATACTGTAGAAAAATTCTAAAAAATTATGGGCCTAATTAAAATACGTTAAGAACAATTTCAGGAATTTGGCTAAATGGCTGAGGGTCAAGTTTTTAAAAAACTTGATCAAAAACTTTATTAAGTTTTTAAAAAACATGATCCCGATAATTTATTTTCTACATTGTACTTTGGAAATATTTGTTACTTATTGGCTCTGAATTTCTGAAATGATAAAAATTTATACTTCTGTATGGCGTTCCCAAAAGTAAACGTTATTCGTGATGAAAATTTGAAAAATACTATTGCTCTCACTGTTCTTACGGTAAAAGTACTGTAAATTCACGTTATAATAATTCAACGTCCCCTACATGAAAAGGTTAATAATAGAAATTTTTTTTGGGAATGTCACGTTTTGCGAATAAACTTTATACTGGATAGTTAATTCCCAACGTTAAACTACAATGTATAATAAACTATTAACTTTAAACTTTATACTTAATAAACTTTATTCTAGAAACGTATAAACTTGAGAGTGGACCCCATGATGAAAATAATTCTTAGTTGACCCTTTCAGAAACGACCCTTACAGAATTTGACCCTTACTAAAAAATGGAAAAGTACAAACTAACTTTCAGATAAATACATGAATTAACTGAATCAATTTGTACAGGAAATCAAAGATACTATACCTTAATTGTGTAATAAACTAATGGGTTGTTGATGCCATCTTTAGTGATTTTCGGAAGAGAAACATTAAACAGTTGACAAATAGAAGATTCTTGGGATTTATCGAAATGAAAAGTAAAACAGGAATCATCAAGCGCCAAGCATTGAAATGAGCATTCCATTAATCCAGACATTTGTAGACTTGCAATACAATTTTCATGCAGAAGTTTCTGGTGGATCACCCTATCAAAGACTTTGAACTTTGTTTCAATTGCTTGAGACACTATAAAAACTGTTAAAAATGGAGCAAAGAATTTCTTCATGATGAACGACAAAAACATGACTAATTACTGGTAGTCGTTCAAATGTATTTAGATTTTATAGACAGTTTTCCAATATTATATAGTTGAGCGTATCAAAGCAACAGAAACAAACAGTCGCAACGATAATTAATGCGATAAACCAACTGATTGAAAGCGTAACAATAACGCCAGATACAGTCGTCGATTTTTAAGGTAACATTTATTAATTTGCAATTCATGAGACCCACACGTACTATAGGTCTGTGGCAAGCGCAGCATGTTGTTGGCCTTTGCACTTTATTTATTGTATCAATGTTGGCAAATAACAAACAACAATCCATGGTTATCCTTGTCGTCATATTAATTGCATTGCAATATTGGTTTGTCAAAAGTTATTTATAATTCATAATATCAATATCGGTTTTTGTATACCGGCATTGTCTGGTGAAACCACAAAATGGACGGACAAAAACCCAAATTGGAAGGATTAAAATGTACATGGAAGTGCGAAAATGTAAAATTGTTGTAAGAAACCCACAAGTAGAATGGAGTAAAACTATGTGTATGTGCGAAATCCAGAAAATGCGGACGAAAATACACAATACATGTAGATGGAAGAAAAACCAAAATGGACGGTTGAAAACTAGTGTGAATTTTGGAAAATTTGGCGGTTCATCAAATGATTTTTAAATTTCTAACGTGGATTTTTTAATTTATGACGTACTTCATTTCCATCCATTGATATTGCATCATCAGGTTGGGAAAATTTGTATTGTGGATTTGGGAAATTACGACGTTTACATCATTTTCATCCAATGATGTTGGAAATTTTAACCTGAATTTTGGAAATTTTGACATTTCTGACCTCGTAAAAATTCGACATAAGATTCCTACGCTTTAGAATGTAGAGATTGGGACTTCAACGACAAAAGATTCCTACACTTTAGAATGTAGAGATTGGGACTTCAACGACATCAGTGTCCCCATACTTTCCGACTTAGATGCATTTAAGTCTTCCAGTGTGCATATTTAATACAATTATGATTATTCAATTGCAATTGATCTGGCATAGAAAGACAACATATTTTAATTTGCATAGGTCATGTTGCAAAAAAATAACTTGCACTTCGTTTCAATATGTTTATGTACATTATAGTCACTTGAACTTGATGATCAACGCAAATAATGAGGTGTAAATTTACAAATAATTGCAAAACAACTCTGGTTTTAATGTGCGTTTAGGTCGGACGATTATCATAATTCAGTTACACTTAAGTTTCATTATTTGTTTTTGTAACATTTGACGATGGAAATTAAACGCTAATAATGATCTGGAAATATTAAACGAATAATCGTAAAAAAACCTAAATAACTAATTGAACATTAAATATATTATCGTGCAGTTTTATAGTACTGCAATTATATCACCCTATAATGATAAAATTACTCTTGCATAATTTGGAAAATAGCCAATCAGAGTAGATGTGACTGGGCATTTCTGGTACATTCAATTTCAAAAATATTGAATTCAGGATACAAAACATATTGAAAAACGAAAATGAATGCTGTACATGTATATTCAGTACACAAAATTAATACTGTATGTTATCATACAGTTGCACTTATTATCCACACTCATTTTGAGATGTCCCAACTTTTTACGAGATGTGTTTTTTTTTTTTAGAAGTCCCCATTTTTGCATTCGTGTCTCTTTGTCCATACGGGCTTCTATTCTATTCTATTCTATGAGTTACCCCACAAGCAGCACCAGGGGTGCCATGTGGTGGGAGGTCAATATATCCATACCTTATTCCTGATATATTTTAATTAAGCTTCCTTACTGATGACTGGAATTTTGAAATCATTTCAATTCTGATGCCAGCATTAGGGCTAAGTTTCTGCAGCAAAGGACGCTACATGTATTTCCTATGTTCATTATCCATTGTGACTCCTTTCTGGTTCGTTGGAAACTGTAAGATGGTCACTCAATGTTCTCCACATCGTGCCTCCCAAAGAAGAAATTTCATGGACGAAAACTTTTCGTTCACATTTAAATTTTCCAGCACGATTGGTTTGCTCACCCTATGTATAAACAGTAGTGAACTTCAGCCAATTAGCCAGTTGTGCAAGAAGAGAACATGATTGACTCCCTC
The DNA here is from genome assembly GCA_034687865.1 of Kryphioiulus occultus. Lineage (NCBI taxonomy): Eukaryota > Metazoa > Arthropoda > Diplopoda > Julida > Julidae > Kryphioiulus > Kryphioiulus occultus. Next base: position 10,005 of record JAQGAF010004418.1, read on the forward strand.
GACATCCAAGTCGAATTTTAAGTATACCCAGGAAGCCTCCTCAAATATCGATTGAATAGAACTTTTAATTATCTGATAAATTAACGATATTTGAAGCAGTATGTACATCAACGAAATATTCGAAAAATTAAAATAATGAAAAGAACTGTGGTGACTGCAGATAACCCCAGAATGCAATACATCTTTCCATTCCGTTTATGATATGTCTCGGCTTTCTGCAGCTGCTGGAGGCCTTCTTTAACTTTCACTTGGGAATGTTCTATGTTAAAATCAATTCGGTCCAGCACAGTTCCCTAGTTACGTGAAAACAAAAAGCTATTTCATCATTCATGAACAGGGTCATTTGAGAACAGTGTCAGTTATCAATAACGCACATACTTGGTCTACAACTATCTGGCCAAGGTCCTTGAATATTTCGTTTAGCTCAGCTATCGAGCGCACCACCTGAGTGATTTCCCTCTCGCGCTGTTCCACCATCCACGTATTGTCTTCCAAAAACATTAATTGGTCCTTGCTAAATTCCTGTAAAGCGGAAAAAATTTGCCATTGTTTTCCAGTCTTACATCGCCTTTCATTCCTCAAACATTTTTTAAAAACAAAATTGTATCCTTACCCTGCTATTCATCTCCATTGCCTGAGTTTCATAGCTATCGCCTATTCCCGCATCTCCCATGGACGATGTAAGGTTAGTGTGGAAATACTGCTGAGATCGTTCTTCTCGTGACTTCAATTCTGGACAGCAAACAAACCTCAAACAAGAGTGAAATTTAGCTCGAAGTGCAAAAATCGTCACTTACTTTTAACATACGATGACTGGGATGAACGGAATGTAAGGTATAACTCTCGCAAGGAGGTGACGAGCGACGTAATTACATTTTGACTAACCCGCTGTTCCTGATGACTAGAGCCCTGGCTTTTGGCACTTACTTGGTGAACCAACCTTTGGCAATGTTGAAAAATCTATGAATTTGGTCAGATAGATTCAAATTAGAGCAGAGTAAATGTGGGTTTAAAACTTTCGTCAATATACGCAATAGCATATCTGTACTTGGGTGATTTCTTGAGTCATGTGCTCAATGGCACGCTCTTCTTCCGACGACTCGTCCAGCGTCGGTCGATTCAAGTGTTTGTCGTGAAGGTTTGCGAGCTCTTTTACTAATAAAAAATGTGTATGAGCTTTGCAGAATAACAGAAATGACACATGATGAATGCATAGAAATCTCACATTTTTGCTTGACTCTGGTCACTTCATAATGAAATTCCTCCACCCCATCGACCCTAAATAGTAAATAAATCAAGTATAATTAACCAGCAGTCGCATACATTCTATTGATTGTAGATTTCGTAAAATTAGTTTCAGTCACTGAAATGTCAATGGGTACCTGTCAATGATTACTAAATAAATACTACCATTTGGGAGGCATCTTTGAGTCCCTCCCTCCATCCAACCCAATTTCTGGATCTCGGTTGACCAATGCAGCACGGTCATTCAGGTGCTAAAGTAAAGACGTACATGTATAAGGACAAGAATTCAGTTTTTAATGATAATTTACTCATAGTTGAGAAATTATCAAAGTTGTTTAGCATAATAAGTGACCATTTGGCCACCTACAGTACTGCCATATAGAGCCACAAAGCACTAGCTATATTAGCTTACCTGTTCCGAATAAAAATGCCTGCTTTGCACAGCATTATTTCGCATCAACAAAAAGGCATCCGTCAGGCTTCTTGTCGTCATGATTATTATTTAAATCGCCCAATAGACGAAAAGGCAAAGATTTTGCACCAAGCTATGATTTCCAGCGACGTCAGCCATTGATATACTCGTAGCGATAAACATATGTGCAGAGGGCGACACTCAAATGGGAACATATGGACAGGGTCTAGTCTGTGTTGCTGCAATCGATATTTGCCTTGTCAGCGCCATTTTATTCCAGAATAAAGTACAAAGTGTCCGAAACTGTTACTGCATGAAGTGACACTCCAACCGTACAGTTAGCATTCTTGCGTTTCTGCATCGAAATACACCTACAGCAAAATTCAAACTAAAACTATATTGTATCATTGGCCAGTTTTTTTTCATAATTCAGCTTCATTACCGTCGTAGTAAAATAGCGTTGCACACAGAAATTTAATCTGTTCCTGTGCTCGCGTCCGGTTGCCTTATGGAGGCCATAGCAAATCTTCTCACGAAGCATTGAGTGTCATATTCCCGTTCAAGACTATATCATTGTTACGGAAGCCTATGTAGACCCCATATAAGTTATCCACGCATGTAATGTAAACTGAACCTACTATATAAACAAATTTCAGGATAAGCATTTAAAGATAATTAATGACGAATGGAAAATAGTTTGCCAAGAATCGTCTTCGGCATCTATTTCGACTGTTTGGACGTTCAAGATATGGTCGCTAGATGACAGTTTGTTCCATTTTCCACCCCATTTTCCCCCTCTTTTTTAAAAATGTTCATTTGGGTTCGGATAAGCAAAATTAGTTTCAAAAGACACTTTATTAAGGTCTAAGTGCTGGAATAGATCTTGGCGAAAGCTGCTAAATTTTCTTGAATTTAAAAAATGGAAAATTAATAAATTATAGCAAGTTGCGCTTTGTGACGCCAGATGGCAGAGCGTAAACAACATTTTCTAGAGCCACTAAACTTTTTATATTCATTGTTTTTTTAATTAATCAAATGCATTTTGGGAACTAGATAAGACTACGTCACCGCAATTCGTGTACTCTTATTTAATTTATTTGATGTTGGGCTAGAATGAATGTATTTTTTTAAATAAATGTTGTTATTTCTATTTACTGTCTTATTTTTAGGAGATCGCATTTTCCGTTTTGCGCTGCAATTACATTTGTAATTTATGTGTTGCTCGTTGATGAAGAAGCGTGACGTCATAGCAGAATAATGCCAACATATTTTAATTATCGGGGAATAATTGTCATCTGCATTTTTCCAAGAATCATTTCGTTATTTATTTTAAGCGGAGTAATTAAATTTGACACGCTATTTTACTAATTAAAATTTATAATTCATGCACATGCAAGATTGAAGAAGGAGCCTGACGTCATCGTAGCCATCTTGAACAACATGGCGAAATTTCCCCTGCCCATCCGTTACCGATGATTTTTTTTACGAAGACCCAAACTAATAATTTACGCCAGACTCATCTTAGAAGCAACGAAGGCCTGATTCAAATCATTCAGGCTGTGTTAAGGTAAGTTTTTTTATCAGTATTTTAATATTTTTATACCACTATTGACTCGGGTCATTGATTGCCATGGTTGATTGCCGTATTGTTTCAACTACTGTAATGTTCATGTACAGTATCACAACCCGATATCAGATGCTCACTGAGCAATTATTCGTTAATTAATTCAATCCCAAAAAGTGTGCTAACTAATGTGAAATTATGGCGTCGTTATTAATTATGCATGGTATTTATCAACCGTTCATCTTTTCAGGGTACCGTACTCCGTCCACAAGTGAGTCTCGGAAATGGATGAATTCACATGGATTAAAATGTAAGTGTTCTAAAATGTATTTTTACATTGTTTGCATTGCATGTCGAAATGAAAACTGATAGCTATAAAAAACGTGCGTTTACACTATCACAAAAGATTGTTAGATAACAAATTAGTTTTTAACTCGTATATGTTGAACAACATGTTATACAACACCCATTGGATTACATAAGTCATAAATACTACAAGATGTTAAATAACATTTTTTCTTCTCATTTTCAAACAACTTGTATAACAATACAACAGATTTTGTTATATTGTCACAGCGTAAACGCACATTAAAACATACATTATGTTGTACAAAAGTGCGAACTAATGTGAAGTTATGGCTTCACTATTGAAATATGCATAGTATTTATCAATCATTCATCTTTTCAGTGCACCGTACACAGGCCATAAGTGAGTCTAATAAATGGGTGAATTCACCTGGATTAAAAGGTATTAGTTCTAAAATGTATTTTTACATTGTCTGCAATACATGTCGAAATGAAAACTGATAGCTCCAAAAAAGGTGCGTTTACACTATCACAAAAGATTGTTAGATAACAAATTAGTTTTTAACTCGTATATGTTGCACAACATGTTATACAACACCCATTCGATTACATGAGTCATCAATACTACAAGATGTTAAATAACGTTTTTTCGTCTCATTTTCAAACAACTTGTATAACTTTGCATTAGAGACGTTTTGTTATTTTGTCACAGTGTAAATGCACCTTAACATTTCCCTATTTAGACCGGAATTCTTAAAGTTCAATTTATCTGGAGATTTTCTGAAATATTTTCAAAATTACGAACTGGTAAATATCATTGAATTTTTGAATACAGTAGGCATACAGTGGCACCAAAAAGTATTGGCAATGACTGTTATTTGTGAATAACGCTGAAATAAATTGTATTAATTACAAAC
>JAQGAF010004419.1:0-14447 GCA_034687865.1 Kryphioiulus occultus
GGGCAAAAATTGATCGAAATATAGACGGATTAGGAAAACGTGGGAAACAATGAAGAAAATGAATGACAATTAACGATTATTTAGGCCTAAAATTGAAATTTGGAAAAACCGCTTTAAAATAATATGTATTTAGTGCTCGAAATTCTGTAAATTTCTATATCAGAAATCCCATTGGATGGCCAAAATTAACCAAAAACTGGCAGATTGGACAGGAGCAAAAATTCGTGCTACACGCACGTATGCTGGTACGCAGCCGAATTCGTACGCAGCTCTTTCCCCATTCTTTAGTGTCTTTCCCATAAGCCCAGGTGAGGGATGGAGGTCAAAATGCATTTTTTACTCTCTAGTTGTAATCCTTTCCTTGTCACTGGTCAGATGGCACCAATGGTTGGTTCCTTCATTGGTCAAGAATTCCTCACTAGCATCGCTATGGTTCACCTCTGCTACCTCCACACTGACTTTTTGCTGGGAGGGGGCCTGGTTTTGTGCCATTCTGGATGGATCTTGAGGGGGAATGTTTTCTGTCTCCATGTTTGCTCAAGTTTTACTTGAGTTGACTCCACCTCTTTTCTTCCCTTCCAGCTTGGGGGTGTATGCACATTCCTGTTTTAGTTTGCTATGTTGTGAGGTTGTTGAAATTGGCTGAAATCTCTGTCAGGGTTTTTGGTGTTCTAGGTATTGGTATTTTAATTTGGCTGTTCTAGGTATTGGTATTTGAATTTGGCTGTTCCAGGTATTTGCACTGGTCATGTGCTTCCTGGGCCTGGGCCCTATGTCATGTTTCCTCATGGCTCCCCATTGGGTATCTTTGGAAAGGCCTACAGGTTTGGTCCCAATAAATGTTCATGCATTTCATGCAGCTCATTCCGATGATGGGGGACTTGGCCCCCTTTGATATTGAGCCACTCCATGGTCTTCCTGTCAGTTTTCTGGCTTACGACTGCCAAAACACGTGGTGGCTTGCTTTCAGGCTTCAGGTTCCATCGGCCCACTGACTGCTGTCACTCTCCACTCTGCCCTGCTCCCAGCAGTCATCTCAGGTCTCTGACACTGCCCTGGGAAACTTCTTTACAGAAGTCTACCAGGCCTTTGGCCTCTCAGGCTTTCTCTTCTCCTAGAGAGGTAAGTTTACAATTTTGGGGTTTTTGGGTTGGTCACAATTGCAACTTGGATGCTGCATTTGGCACTGCCACGTATTATGCTTCTGTGGAGAAATTGGCTACCATGGTTTGTTTCCAGCTGCCCCAGGCTACCATATTTTCTCCTAGCTGCAGTAGGAAACCAATCGTGGTTTGTGATCTATGTCACCAGCCTAGTCCGCATCGACGTAGCATAGCAAAATCATGTCATATTTTGATAACAGCACTCTTTTATGGACTTCCAGTTAGTTTCTGCCGGGCTTTCCACACGCCTTGCATAGAAACCAACTGCGATGTCTGGTTGTATCGTTGTTGTCCGGCAGCTGAGGACTTCATCGGTGGTTGCTAAACTCGTGTTCCCTGGCATCTGTGCAATTTTCATTCATTGGCTCAGGAGAAACTATCCATCTTTCTTCCTCGACCATTTTCTCCAAACAGTGTTTTATGAAGCATCTCCAAGATCTTTTTCCTTGAAGTGCACGTTGAGTTTGCTAATATTGTCGCTGTTGTCTTGGTGGAGCTTCTGGCTAATAGGAGGTCATCGATGTATAGAAGTGCTTCCATGAGTGTATCTTCATCCTCCTGTGTGAAAACACATTGGTCGGCTGGACTGTTTGAATTTTAGTAGTTTGAAGATCTTGGTGGCTTTCTCATTCCATGCCCTCACTGACTGCTTTAAACCAAACAAACTTAAAGACGGGACACACCTTGTCTTGGCTAGGATGTTCGAATCCAGGAGGCTGCTCCAAATATAGCTCTTTGGATATCTCAGGTAGGCACTTCATATGTCGAGCTGGCTTACATGGAGTCGTTTTTGTGGCCAAGACCACAAGCAGCAGTCAGGCTGTGTCGTGCTTTACAACTGATGCAACTCTTGTCATAATCCAAACCTTTTGGGTGAAATTCCATTCGACTAGTCTTGCCTTATGGGTATGGATTCTTCCCCTTTCTTCCCCTTTCGTTGTGAGATTCAATGGTTGGGGGATTCTGTGGGGGGGGTTGTGGGAGGGCCCCCTGAATTATCTTAATAAACTTTTCTAGAGGATTGAATTTGTCTGAGGGTTTTGAAACCATTCCAGAAACAGGCGACCAGTAGTGCATGGGGCTGTTAGTGATCGGCTACAGAATTGGCATGTATTGCTGATGAAACGATGGGTCTGATGAGTCTTAATGGTGTGAGGCGGCCTGGGCCGCGCGAGTGAGCAGACCTTCGATTGCGGGTAGAACGTTGCATTTATTCGTAAACTTCGTAATCAAAACGTAACATCACATCTCGGGACAACTCGTCCCTTTCACGTCTCATCCCCGACTGCCCCGTCCCCAGCGTCCCGGCTTCCCAGCCCACCTCGGGCGGTGCCCAGGGGCGCTGCAGCGGGGCAGAAGGGCGCATACCGGGTACAACGACCAACGGGTCAGGGGTGGCGGGAGTCGGCCGCATTTCAGGGCCGCATACCCAAGAGGTCCCTTGACCTTCACAATGGGTTTTAGTGCAAATTCATTTCTTAAGAGATAACCTCAAAAGTCTCCTGGTGAGAAATTCACCAGGTTCCAAGCGCAACATGGTGCCTCATATAGAGCGAATGGAATTAAGACTTGCTCCAGGATCTTGAGATGGGATGGAATGTCGTTTAATCTCTTATGAACAAATAATCTGTAGAGCAATTCTGCTTTTAGTTAAACATTGGACTTGATAAGTTCGGAGTACTTTTTGAAAGTATCCCTAGTTTGAAAGGTAATGCCTAGATATTTCCATTTATTGACCAATTGAATTGGTTGGTTGAACAAAATGAATTTTTTTTTGTGTGAGTCAGTTCGGCCCTTGAAGAAAATTAGAATTTTTAATTTTTGAAGACTTAAAGTTAGCGCATTAGTTCCAAGGAACTTTGTCAAGAGACCGATCAGCTTTCTTAAAGTTCACCTGTTCTTGGCTAGCAGTATTGCCGTCCGCATATATGAGGCATGTTAATAGCATGTGTTGGAAGGAGATTCCTTTGGCTTGAGCAAGGTATTTGGGTAAGTCACTTAAGAATAGGGTGAACAGGAGGGGGCTAAGTGGATCACCCTGAAGTACTCCTGTTTGTCTTGTTGGCTGGGTGGCTCCTGTTGGAGTTTGGATTTCCACTGTAATTTGGGTGCAATAAGTGATATATTTGAGATCAGTTCTGGGGGAAGGCCGCAGAGCTTTTAGTTTTGACCAAAACAGAAAGTGGTTTACAGAATCAAAAGCTCGGGAGAGATCTGCCATAAAGGTAAGGAGTTTACCCTTCTTTTCATAATTGACTGTTTAATTAGCGAATTAAGGGTAAAAATGTGATCCCTTGACCCCTGTTTTTCTGGAAGGCTGCCTGCTCCCATGGAATGATGTTGTTACATTCAGCCCATTTGTAGATCCTTGCAGCAATTATTGAAAAATAGTTTTGCACTTTCAGAGACCAGTGATATTGGTCTGATATTAGCTGGATTTTTGCAGTCTCCTTTTTTATATACAGTATTGGCACCACCTTTTCCCTTTTCCAGTCTAAAGGAAAGCCGCTTGAGCTTAGGGTATAATTAAAGGCTTTGACAAGCGCCTGCAAGATTGATGGTGAAGGTTTGTCAAGCATTTCTGGTAAGATGAGATCCGCTCCCAGTGCTTTTCCGTTAGTCAATTTGGATATGGCTTCAGAGACCTCATTCGTTGTGATGTCTTGGGTAAAGTTTTAGGGCAGAGTTGTTTGGGATTGGTTAGTGCTTGCAGCTATATTGTTATGGTATTTCTTGAGGGGGTATCTCCTTTGCGGTATGATCTTAGGCTGTGGTTTACAGGTTTCGGTGAGGTGATTTTCCCAGACGTTTTTGTGGATTGGGCGATCCACCTGATTTGATTTCGGGTTTATCTTGCCGATTAATTTCCAGAAATTTGTTGGTTCCCGTGATTCGGTAAGCACCATGTGCCATGCGGCAAGATAACTTGATTTTCCCTCATAGCACTTAGTTTTAAAAGAACACTTTGCACGATGGTAAGCATCGAGGGAGTAGTTGCTGGGCTGCCGGATCAAGGTTGTGAGGCTTATGGCTATTATTCTTTTCAGCTCAGCACATTCCTGATCAAACCAGGCTGCTTTTCTGTTTCAATTTTGTGAGAGGAGACTTGATTTGTCGGTCTTTGGCTGTCCCGATTAGGCCATCGTAAAACCTTCTATAGGTCTCACATGCTGCCACTGATGGCAGCAATACAAGTTTAGCCACCTTAGTTAGTCGTGTATAGAACTCAGGAGCAGTAGTTGAGGACCACCTGGGGCGTGGTTGAATGCTGATTGGGGGGAGGATGATGGTTTGTTAGTAAAGGAAATTTGAATCTGCATGGGTAAGTGGTCTGAGTTTGGGAAAGGTAAGATTTCAAAGTTGTCGGTGTATCTTGTAAGGGAATTACTACTTATGGCATAGTCAAGGATGGAACAGCTCTTCCCATTTAAGTAGGTTGGGGATCCCTCAGGGTCTCCCTCTGTCCTCTTATTTAAGAAGTGGAGATTAAGTTTGCCCATTAATTGTGTTAACCATCTTCCTCTTGAGTTGGTAGTTGGATCAGTGGATGCTGTTATTAAATAGTCTGGTTGCTTCTGTTGGAAGTGGGAGTGAGGGTTTGGCACTGCCTGTACGCGAGTTGAGATCGCCCATCAGGAGGAGGGAGTTCTTGTTGCTTTCCACAAGGGTGCTGAACTCCTCCTTTCTCCGACCATGTTGGGTCCAAGTAAATGCCACCGATCACTAATTCTTTCCATGAAACCCGATGCTGGAGTATTAGGAATATGCCATAGTCCCTAATTGCTCTTTTCGATTATGGATAGGGACTACTTTAAAAGAAGGAACTAGGCCCCCTGAGGCCCGACCTCTTAAGCCTGTCTCTTTAGCTCTTTTTATGGTTGGCTGGACTGACCATGTTTCTGTTAAGCATATCACATCATGGTCATGTATGGACTTCATCATCTCTTTGTCATTGATGACTGAATTCAGCCCATGGATATTCCAATGTATTATTTTAACATTGTCACCCCAGGCTATTTTTTTGACGTTTTTCTCGGATTGCCTTGCCTCCTTAAAGGGATAGGGCAGGGGCTTGGGGGTTGTTGAGGTGTTCTGCAGGGGATGCTGTTTGAATTGGCTTGAGATGTCTGTGATGATGCATTGGAGTTGCTGGGGGGGCGATCTATGCCTGGGTCTTGGTTGGGGGTCTGTAGTGTCCATTTGCTGAGGAGGTATTGACCAGGAAGGCATAGGGGATATTGTGGAGTTTACCGGGTCAACAGTATATTTAGTTTCATCCACAATCAGGTAGCCTTCGTTGAATTTTGTTTTTCCCTTGTTGTCTTAGGTAGTTAAAGTGAGGTAGTAGAATTCTACGTTTGTTTAGAGTGGCTTTGCAGTACCATTGGGAGAGACTAATCTTCTCAAAACCCTTGGTAGCCCGAATTACACTTGCATGCCAGATGAAGTTTCGAAAGAAGTGGTCGTGGTCTGGGCGGCATGAGAATTTAATGATGAGTGGCGGTGGGTTGCGGCCTGCCACCTGTCTGTCCAGGTAATAAAGAGATTTGTTGGGTGGGGCAGGTAAGCTGATTGATGGGAGACTTGCACGTGTGTATTTCCTGGGTAGCTGGACCAATCGAGTTGTTCAATAGTGCAGCTGATAAGGTCCACGAGAAAAACATGGAGGTCCAGACTGATCAGTTCATCTTGTTTTTTCCTGGCATGCTTTGTTCCTGGTTTTCCTTGGTGTGCATTCCCTCAAGCAAATTTCCCTATTCTTTTCCTGTGGGCCGCGTTGGACATCCCCATCCTTGTAAGGGATCAAAATAATGCTACCAGTGTGAGGCGCGCAAGAAAGGAAGCCTGTAGTCACGTACGGTTCGATGCATTTATTTCGCTATTTGATTTCATAGCCGTCTCGAACAACTCGTTCGGGATACGGTATCCTCGTCTGGGACAACTCGTCCCTGTCCTCTCTCAGACCCGACTGCCCCAGCCTCAGCATCCCGGCTCCCCAGCCCACCTTGGCCGTGCCTAGGGGCGCTGCGGCGGGGCAGAAGGGCGCATACCGCGTACAAGGGTTAACAGGCCACTGGGGGCGGGAAGCTGGCCGCATTCCTGTGCCACATTTCACAGAGGTCACCTGACCTTCACACCCCCCCACTTATTGAACAAGCGCCACCGGCGCGACATGCAAGTAAGGCGTGCAAGGGGGACGGGCCAATTCGGGTCGCCCAAAACAGAGAGACGAACGGGAAAAAGTAACAATAATGCACGCGGCATGTGAAAAAACAAAAAAAAACGGTAATATAAACAGAAAAAAAATGAAAATAAGAGTCTGAATCACGGGAGTTGGAAACGGTGGCGAGCCCGGGCGTATTCCTCGGCGGTACCGAGAAGGTAAAGGCGGCGGCGGCGTTCGTGCCAATTCCGTGATTCGAGGGTCCAGCCACGACGGATATACATCATCTGGGGGACATGGGACGCCGTATGTGCAGAAGTAGCCAGCCTCATCATCGGGTGTAGCGAGCAGGCCACCCGTCCCAACCGGCATCAGGACGTCTTCGACGTCCAGGTAGGTCCGCAACATGAGATAACGCTCGATCTCGCGTGCGGTGTCGGCGGGCGTGACGTTGTGGGGGATGTAAGCGGGTTCCGGTGGGCCCCATGGCAGGCCGTGCTTGGAAAATGCTTGGAAGTCCTCTGGGCGGTGGCGACGGCGGGGTGGTACAGCAGCCGAAACACGCACAGCCTGGGGGACGTCGTGTCGGTCCGCCAAAGGGCGCGGCCACGGAACTTGGACATCCATGAGTGCTGGAAGACGTAGCGGGGCGGCCACGGGGGCCGAAGGCAGGCGGCCGGACAAAAGCCACAGGTCGACGGCGGCCGGAGTCGCCGGGCTCATAGCTACGGACGGGTCCGAGACAGGCGGATCCGCGGTCTGGTGTGTAGCCAGGGGAGCTTCGTCCAGGAATTGGGATGGCTCGGCGACGGTCACGGTTGTCACGGCGGAGGAAGGGGCTGTAGCCAAGGTCCGTAGCCGCAGCAAAAGCGGGCAGCCGCGGTCGCCGCTGATGGGGCGTTGGGCTGGCAGGCCAACTGGGACAGAACCCGCGGGCACGCGGCCGGCTGACGGCTGCAACTGGCAACCGCGGCCCCTGGGTGCAACCGGAAGGTCCTCGTTGGGGCCTTGGACGGATGGCGGAAGGAAGCAAACCAAGTCCTGCACGGCAGAGTGGTAGGGCTGCCCGGGTATAGGCGCCATGAGAAGGTGGTCGGCCATTACGAAGCGGGCTGTGTGGCACACGAGGCGGTAGACGACGTGCTCGGTCCGGCAGACGGAGAGCCACGGGTAGCACACTAGCGGGTCCAGATACAAGGTCCGAAGACTGGGCCGGCGGGCCAGGTGGGTCCAATACGCGAGCCAGCGAATCAATAGAGGCGGCAGCAGAGAAACGAGAGCAACGGGCACACTGAGCAGCAACTGAAAAAGACAAAGAGAGACGCCGGGTGACGGGGAGCCGGAGCGCGTCAACGGGCGAACCCAAAATGTACCGAGGGGGTAGGTCAGGCGGGAATCGGTGTCACGGCCACGCAACATGTGGCGGCACCGTGCGGGAACGGCGCAAATACAGCAGGCACGCCAGGACGGGGCCACGGCGCGGGAGATATCGTTTTAAATTTTGGACGTGCATAATAGATATGGGGGGAGTACCGCGGCGCGGGTCCGAAACGCATAATTTACAGAGGACACCCGCTCGACGATCTGATACGGGCCGTGGTAAGGCGACCGTAATTTCCCAAGGCCGGCACGGGAGGGTGCCAGGTCGCGGACCAGGACCCAGTCACCAACGTGAAATTCCGCCGGCCGATGCCGGCTGTTAAATTCACGCGACTGGGCAACCTGGGCCGCGAGAAGGCGCTCCCGCGCCGCCCTCCGAAATGGTCCAACAGCTGGCTGAGGACCCACGGTGGGTGGTTGTCCCAGTGTGTTATGGATCTGTAAGCGGGGCGTGAACCCATGCATAAGGAGAAATGGGGACGCCCGAAGAGAGGCCTGGGTGGCGAAATTGTAGGCAGCAACTGCCCGAGGGAGATGTGTAGCCCAATCCTTGGCCCCCCCACCCGGTCGCAGGGCAATATGGCCATAGTCTGAAGGGTCTTAATGGTCCGTTCCGCCAGGCCATCCTCCTGCTGGTGGTATGGGGTCGGGTAACGGTGATGAATGCCATGTGTCCAAAAGAAATCCTGGGCACGTGCACTAAGTTGCGGGGTGCCACTGTCCGAAATGAGGGAGCGGAAAACCCCGAAACGATCGAAAAGGGCGCTAAAGAATCGCTGGAGGGCGGCGGCATTCGCACGACGGACTGCAGAGGCTACGCAGAAACGGGTCGCATAATCAACGGCTACGATCCAATAAATACACCCACCCTTGGACGGGGGAAAGGGTCCCGCAAATCGAACCCCCATTTGTCAGCCGGCCCTTCGGTCGGGATGGGCTCTAATAGGACAGCGGGGACTGTCATGGGCAACTTGTTGCGGAGGCACTGCGTGCAAGAGGCAACGTATTGTTGAACGGTGTGCTTCATGCGGGGCCAATAATATGCTTGATTAACAAGCGCAAGGGTCTTTGTAAGGCCAAAATGACCTGCCAATGGGTGGTCATGGCATTCCCGAACAACCATCTCACGCAGGGCCTCCGGAACAACCAACAAAAGGTGAGGGGGGTCTGTGGGGTGAAAGAAATATAGGACGTCTCCGAGAAGGACATATCCGTGATGGGGAACTTGGCGCCCGGCCGCGCTGGTACGTAAGTCCGCTAAAGCCGGATCAGTCTGCTGGGTGGTCGCAATATCGGCATGAGTTCAAATGGCGTACACGTAAGCGTCGTCCTCACCCCCGACAGAAGTTGAGGACCCGGGGCAGGGTATCGACTGAGGCAGTCCACGTCTCCATGCAAGGTACCCTTCCGATATTGCACGGTATACGTGAACTCCTCCATTTTGGCGGCCCATCGTCCAAGTCGATTAGAGGGGTTTTTTAGGGTACGGAGATAACATAGGGAGTGATGGTCTGTCACTATAGTAAAGGGATTGAGGAAGAGGTAATGGCGGAACTTCTCAGTTGCCCAAACGATAGCGAGGGCCTCTAGCTCCGTGATCGAATAACGGGTCTCCGCAGGGAGCAAAGCACTGCTGGCATAGGCCAAAACCCGTCGCCCAGGTTTAGCCCCCTGGTATAGAATGGCACCGAGTCCCACCCCCGAAGCATCCGTGTGCAATGATAAAGGCTCTTGCGGGTCAAACATGGCCAACAAGGGCGACGAACAGAGCGCCCGCCGCAGTGCGGTAAATGCGGCCTCGCATTCAGGCGTCCACTGAAAAGGCGCGGTCCCAGTGGACGCATCAATTAAGGGCCGTGCAATCATTGCGAACCCACGAATGAATCGGCGGTAGTACCCGGCTAGCCCCAAAAAACTGCGCACCGCGGCACGCGAGGTCGGTACGGGGAGATGCGACACGGCCCGCACCTTTTCGGGGTCGACCCACACTCCCGCACGATTCACAACGTGTCCCAGATAACGAACTTCCTCGAAACCTAGGAAGCATTTAGAGGGTTTTAACTTAATATTATGAGCTTGAAGGACCTCAAATACGGCCCGCAGGCGTTCCAAAAATAAATCAAAAGTGGGGGCGAAGACAATAATGTCGTCTAAGTATATCAAGCAACACTCCCACTTAAGATGTAGGAAGGCTTGATCTAGGCCACGCTGCATCGTAGCGGGAGCGTTACATAGGCCGAAGGGCATTCGGGCAAATTCATAATGTCCCTCGGCACACGAAAATGCCGTCTTTTCCTGGTCGGCGGGAGCCATAGGCAGTTGCCAAAACCTCGACATCATATCAAGTGTCGCAAACCAGCCTGAGCCCTGGAGGGAATCGAGAGCATCGTCAATACGGGGAAGGGGGTAACTGTCCACCTTAGTCTGAGAATTGAGCCGGCGATGGTCAACGCAGAACCTCGCTGTCCCATCCTTTTTACGGACCAGGACGACGGCTTAGCCCCAATTCCTGGACCGACAACGCGAAGGAGGTGTGAAACTCCCGCAGGAGTGCATGCAAAGCCCTCCGCTGGGGCGGGGTCAACGTGGGCCCCAACTGAAGTTGCGTTTCCCATCCCAGCTCCGGCCCCTGACGCCCCTCGACATCCTCCCCGTGCTTACCTCAGTCGCCAGCCCAGCATGGCCCCGCAATCCTCCCTGCACATAGTTTGGGCAAAAGTATGATGCGGTCCCGATAATATCACCCGTATCCAGGCTGACGGGCTCTGCTGTAAGGTTGCCGACGTAGAATGGGAGACAAGCATCCCCTGAAACTGAGAAAACGCCTCGGGCCATCCGGGCAAGAGAGGCCGTGATAGGTAACGGATCAATCCACAGGTCGGTCCCCACCGGAGCAGAGGCCGGCACCCGACAAAGCAAGACAGACGACGAGCACGGCGGAAGGACGACGGAGTGGCCCACCGAGACTGGGAAGGTCTTCATACGGCAACAGTTCGGGGCTGGCAGCCCCGTCGGCTGCAGGGAAGGCAACTCGTCACGGTCCATGGACAGCGGCGGCGGCGACTCGACAGCTACGGCTCCATCCGACAGCTCCGACGACCATGACTGCGGCACGGGCCAATGGGGTTGCAAGTCGGAGGACCCTAGGACGCCCCGGAGTGAAGCGGGATCCGTGGAGGCCAGAGGGTACCGGACGTCCGGGGTATCCTCCCACGCAAGACACCGAGCTGCCGGGAACTTGACTAAGCCATACCAGACCTGAAACTCCCACCCGAGGAGCAACAGGTCACCCGGCTGGTCCAGGACTCGGAACGGATGGCAAAATTGACGGCCTAGTAAGGCAAAATGCAGTTCACAGACGCCCACACAAGCGACCTGTCGCAAAGAAGCGTCGAAGAGGGGCCTATCGCCGGGACCCAACGATCGAATCGATGACTTCATTGCATTGGCGAGGGCGACGGTGAGCACGGAAGCGACGGCCCCGGAATTATGTGTGGCCAGAATGGGATATCGACCAACCGACAACAATACGGCCGGCAATCGCGGCCACGGGAGGCCCCCAATTTGCTGAAGCCGGCCCGGCGATGGCGCATCCGACGACATGGTGGGAGGGCGGCGGGTAGGCGTCTGGCGCGGACGGGGGCAAGTGCGGTTGATGTGTCCTGCCCCCCCAGCCATAACAGATGGTATTAGGGTCATCCGGCCCGCCCGGCGGTGGTCAAGCGGTCGTAGGTCGAGTAGCGGCCGAAGTCGAAGAAGGCCAAGCCACAGGCGTGGCCAGCAACGGCGGTGGTCCGGTGATCCCGGCCGATCCGCCCTGAGTCGGAGCAGCAGCCGAAAAGAGACGCCCGGCCTCAACATCGATAAGGACGCGCCACAACGTGGGAACATCTTGAAGGAATCTTCCCCGAACCCGCTCCTGGTAGTACGGGAGTAACCCCTTGACGATGTTGGAGGCCCGTAACGATTCGGCCATATGGGGGTCCAGTTGGTGACATAGGCTAAGAGCTTTTATGGTGTAGTCCCGGATGGACTCCCGGGCCCCTTGGCGCAACAACGCCAGCTGCCTAGTTAAGTCGACGGTCCGGTCGGGGTTGCTGAAGTACTGCAGGATCGTTGCCCGCAAGAGCTGCCAAGGTGCGCCCCGCAGGTAAAGTTCATATACGTTGAACCACTCCCCCGCGGCCCCCATCAAGTGCGCCCGCAGCTGGCGTGGCAATTCCAACTCGGTATACCCATCCGCTGCGGCGATTGATTCGAACTCCCTCAAGAAGCGGGTAACGTCCGTGGCACCATTATACGAGGGAAAGCGGTCCCGGCGGTCACGGACAACTGACGGGGCGGCCCACGGTGACCATGCCTGACCCGCATACGGCAGATAACCCCCTGGGTATCCCGGTGCTGGCGGCCCAAACGATGGCGGTGGAGGAGCGGTATTCGGCGGCCCAAACCCGGGCGGTGGCGCAAACGCCGTTGGCGGGAGGTAGGGCGAACCAGAAAGTCCTTCCCTGACGGTGAGTCCCAAAGGTGCGGTGAATTGCGGCTGCGGAAACCCCAAATACGCCGGAAACCCTGTGGCCGTAATGGCAGGCAAGTGCGGTGGCAACGTAGTTAGGGCCTCCACCGGGGCCCCAAACACGGGGTATGGAGGATTAGGACATGGCAACGGCGGCGGCACTCCCACGGGGTATGGAGGATTAGGACATGGCAACGGCGGCGGTACTCCATACTGTGGCAGAGGCGGCGGCGGCGGGTTGGCTGGCGGTAAGTTAATATGCGGCTCATACGGGGATGGCGCCGGGGGGGGGGGGTAAAGAGTCCACGGAGGGATAGGTTCGGCCGCCAATGTAGCCGCAACATTGGGCCCATACAGGGGGGCTGCCTGACCCCCCCCCCAACGGAGCATGACGTAATCCAAGGAGGCTGAGGTTCTACCGGAAACGGAGGTGGCCCAGCAACGGTAACCGGTTGACTTATGGCAGCCTGGGCGGAAGACGGCACTGGTCCCCCCGCCGTATGATAGACCCAGCCCGCGTACGCAAGCAAGTCTCTCGGATCTCCTGGCCACGAACGGAGAAATGACGTCACCTCTGCAAGGGATGCAGCAACGACCAGTGAAATAGGCAGGCAGACGGGAAGGGCAGCAACAGCGGTGGTAAGTTCTGGCGGCCCGGTAGTCGCAGCTAGGGCGCCCTGCTCGACCGGCACCGGAGGCTCAGCCGTGGCGAGCAGGGGCTGCTCCGGCGCCCCGACGGGCGTAGCGGCTTGTAGCATATCAACGTGGGGGGTGAACCCTCACCACTAGACGTACTTTGCGGCACAATGGTGGAGTTCAGTTATGTAAAGAATTTCGGGATCGTTGGCCTCCAGACGTGACTGCCCTTTGCTTTGTCACGCGCACGTGATTGTGGGATAAAAATCTGCGATCGAAGCGTTAGGCCGTAACCTGGTCTTGGGTCGGCTCCTTTCGGCGAGAAGAAAGAAAATCGGCATCCCCGGGGATATCCCACGATAACAGAATCACGGAAAAACCCGATGAGCCAAGAACGCGAAAAGAAAAATGCCCGCAAGGTAAGGAGCAACAAAAACACATGACCGTACGAATCGGCCCCCTGGTGGCGACCTGGTTCCTTTAATGCCATCTTAACGTTGTATGGCAGTTTCCTTGGTGCAACTCCCTTGCTACTCCTGTTGGATTGGTATAGCTTTCGTCTCACCAATTGGCAGTTGCATGCTTAATGGCACCTTGGGTTCCGCAGTAGTTGCATTTACATGCATTTCCATCTTACATGGTCGTCCAGGTCCACATCTAACTTGAGCTTTTGTGTCACTTTTTGTGCCCCTGCTACCTGCACCTTAGACTAGAATAGATACATTTGCATACCTGGAGATGGTTCCAGGTCGCGGACTAGTCAGTAGTAGCAGCAGCAAGGGTAATATCATCAGCGTCATCATTGTCATCAGACGCTGTAAGGTCAATAAATATAATTTTCTTAATGACCGGAACACCCCCTGAATAATCCATCTGAACAGTGCTCTCACTGTCATCCGTGTCTAATTCCGCATAAGACGCCGACCGTTTCATGTTTGCTGTTTTCTGAAACATTAAAGCATAAATTAGGAAGGTTAAACATGCACAAAGAAATGAAAACCTATACATGAACGACAAAACGTGTCGAAAATTAAGCTACTGCTCAATCTCGTCACTGTATCTCTGTATTTTCGACTAGAAAACGGGGTAGGAATTCATGTACAAATATTTATGATGTCTATTAGTTTTCTTATGTTAAAATTTTCAATTGAAAAATAAACTTCTATCACAAACTATTGTTCTTTCAAATTTCACGGCTAAATAAATAGCCTTCCATTAGCAATGATTTCGACAGTCATTGATGGGTAGATTCCTAGGGTTTGTAACCCAGCTTTTCTAATTGTTTAAAATGTTCATATTGTTATAATTGATTAATAATTGATGAAGTAATTAGATCCACGAAACGTCGTGTCAATAAATTTTGCACAGAATTTGATCGTGTTTTACGTAATTAATTTTCTAATTCTACCGATAGCAAGTGAGATGGCTGTAAATCTCGTGATGGTTGTTCTGTAAAATGTCAATTTTTTCAGGCAAAAATAATATTAAATCGTTATTTTTATTAAACTGTTAAACGTTTTACCACACATTTACTATGCTGCATTTTTACATTTTTCTTGTTTAGCTGGGAAGACATGTGTCATCTCTG
>JAQGAF010004420.1:0-14445 GCA_034687865.1 Kryphioiulus occultus
TGCTGACCATTATCTTGGTATTTACAGCAGTGGCATTTTTCGTCTTTCTGTGTACATGCAGGTAAACAATGTGTTGTGGGTGAGCATTGGTAGTGACGGGAAAATGCTGGAAATAATGGAATATACTGAAAATCATTTTTCATACTGGAAAATACTGGAATATAGTGGAAATTGTTTTGGTACTGGAAATTTTGCAAATTCAAATTTTCCTGAAAAATGCTCTAAAAATTCTACCCCATTACACCATGTAAGCAATTAACTTATAACTGATCCCAGTGTGGCCACGTGTCTGGATCACACTGTCTGGAAATGATGACCAATGATGACATGCATGGAAATCAGTGTAAAAACCAATAATGTGGGTCTGGTTTTTTAAAAAAATGTCATCATTTGATATTAAATTTCTCTAAAGAATTCGCCTGTGGCGCTTTTAAATTATTAATCCAACTAAACAAATTAATGGAATCATGCCAATCATGCCATGTTTCAAAAAGTCATTTGGTATTAAGTTATTCTAAAAAAAATTCGCCTATGCCGTTTAATGTTTATTAAAATTAGACCTGGTACTAAATTTTTCACGCACAGAAATGAGCCATAAAATCAAACGTTTGATTTATTTTTACAAAAACTTCTGGAAATTGGGGCACAATTTCGGTTTCGATCACCGATCTCGAAAAATGCTGTATCCGCCCCTGGTGAGCATTTAATTGACATAAAAAATTGTTTATTGAACAAAAATTACTTTTTTATATTGGAAAATACTGGAAAAATGAAATTACAGTTCAGTAGACATCCTGTTACCAATGTCAAAGAAAACGTTTCCCCAAGTCGGACAATGTTGTTTTTCTTGGAAATGTTCATTTGCCAAATATTCTCCAAAACTGTTGCAATATCACAATGAGCTACCATCAGTTGTGTCATTGTCCTTGTTTACAGTCAAACCGTGGGTTCCACAAGTTCCATTCCACCTGCAGCGCCCCTCACCCAAGCACGTAGCCTGGATAACTGGACAACCAATTTGACCACCAAAGCGCTTCTTCCAGAACCCCCCATTATAAATTACGATCCTGAGGAATTGGAAGCAAGCAAGAATCCGTCTCTGACCTCTGATGTGGATACTGGTGCGTGCATCGAGTTGCCAGATGACAACTCATCTGCATCTTCACTGAAGAAAAATAACAGAAGCAACAGCCTGAAACACAGAAGTATTTACTTCGAAGTCACAGAACCTGTCGCGAAGCTTGACCTTTTGGACTTTGGTGGATATTCTGCGATGGCGTTACAGAAAGACGATGCTGCCCCACAAGAATAAAACCCGAAACTTGCTATATTTGGATGATGAAATCATATTTGTATTTTTGTAGACTTTTTGGAATACATATTGTTGGAGTTATAGACTGGTTTATGGCGTACAATCTTTGCTTTGGCCATACCAACAGGAATATCGTTACGGTATTACAGGATGAATGTTGGTGCACATTTTTCAGAAAGTTGTAAAATCCATTGGAAAATGTTGAAATGTAAGGGAAATTGCCAATACGTTGTACAGTAGGGAAAGTTGACACACTGTGGGGCAAATTTAAGGATTACAGGCATAAGGACAATCTACGAAATGTTGACTTAACTTACTGCATAAGAGGCTACAGGAAAATTGAAACCCATGGGAAATATCAGTGGTATATTGCTGATTGTTGTTGATGTCGTCGGGATTCTACGGAAAATTGTATGGAAAACTAGGACACTTAACCAAAGTTATTAAGTGCCGCCAATTACAGTGAGACGCGTATGAAAAGCTCATGACATGTTATCTTAAGTCACCTAATATTTACACGGAAATTTAGAAAAATTCACATCGAAAATTCTTATCGTCGAAAAATATAAAGGCATTTCCCAGGTGAAAAGTGAAGTTCTGGAATAAAATTACACAATTATTCCACACTTTTATGAAATACACGTAGATTACATGCCATCAATTCACTTTGACTTGTTGTGGTTGATTTTCAGTTTTCGAAATATTAATCAATCACAAAATTGAAATCCACAATAATTTAGAATAAATTTAGTAAAATAGACCTACTTTTGAAATATTGAATCCTGGTTGAAAATTGAGCAAAATACTGGGATAACATTGCATTCGTATATTTCAATTTTTATTACTGATGCATTTAAATTTTCATTTCTGAAAAACTTTGCAAATGAAATTATTGGTATTGCAGTTTGTTTGTTTGAAATTAGGTTGAAGTTTCAGCGAAGTGAATGTCGTTTGTCCTTTGAAAAATGTTGTTCCTATATATAAAATATTGTTCCTAATATGAAATTGTCGCTTTCACAAACTTTTAGGTATAGAGGAAGAAAGGGTTCTCCAACAATGTCAATTTGGGCAAAATGCATATAGGAGAGATGCTAGAAATTCATTCATTACTCATTCACGTTGTACGTGTATAGATAATGCCCGACGAGCAATGTTTCCCTTCTTTTTATCGGAAGATGATGTAAGCAGTAAAGAAAGTAGACATTATGTAGTGATAAGAGCGTATTGAAAGCATCGACCTTCAGTTTAATTTTGAATCATCAATGCTTGTAGTTTCGCTTCGTGTTTTGCATGTCTAGTGACCTGCAGTGACATCCTTGCATTTTTTCAACTCATGCTAAAATTGATTTAAAACGTACCTGTTTCCAATACCCAAATTTTACAAGCCCAGTGTCTCCGATGAAATGTATTGGCTCATCATAACAACCTTCTGCTGGAGAAGTAAGTTTTTCAGTCAATTAGTAAGTTTCGTTACATATTTTTTTTTAAATAAACTTTATTTTGGCTCAGTTTTTCTGTTGGATGTCGGAGCGATAACGCTTATTGAGGGTCCAGAAAATGCCACAGTACCTTATGGGGCCAATCACACGCTAAACTGCAGGTTTAACGAAACTGTCAAGTGTTCTTGGACAGTTAACAGTAATATTCCAGTCGAAATTGGCCTTCGATATCGTTACATCAGCAATAATAGTGTAAACAGTACAGATGACTGCTCCATCGAAATTGCATCGTTTCAGAAGATTGACGCTGGTTTCTGGCAGTGTAAGGCAGATGATTTTGCGATTGGACAAGCTAGCTTACTTGGTACAAAGTTCATAATTATCATATTTTGATACAAGGTTGTTGGGGTCATTTCTGACATTTCTGGTTCTTGCAGTTGCTCCCATCATCTTGCTGGACGACGCCCCCATAGCTAATTTGTCTGTGTTCGCAAATGGTACCCAAAGTGGAAATTTAACTTGCGAGATAGAAGACTTGTTAAACTTGAGTGACCCACTGTCCTGGAGCGTGGATGGCAGTCCAGTAAACCTGGGGAATGTGTCTGCTATAAGCTGTAATAAGGAATTCTGCACTTATAGGCTGTCATGGACAGACGACTGGTCTTTGCTAGTCAATGCTGTCAACATGTCATGCATTGCAAGAGATGGCACACCTTCGTCGATAACAACTGTAACAACATTAGGATTTAAGGATGAAGGTTGGTATCCTTTACTGCTACCATTAGATGGTTTCTTCTTAGGTTGGTTTTGTGCAATTCGCTTCTTGGATCATATTGCTTATTTGGTCTGACCATCTTAAGTAGTTTCTAACAGGGTGACTGGCCGTCTGGAACAACTGGAAAAGTCAGGGAAATTGATTTGGTCTGGTAACATCAGGGAAATTCATATAATGGCTGGAAATGTTGTGTCACAACGATTTTGATTGGTAAAAGCAACTCATAAAAGCATTAGAAAATCTGTATTTGTGATCAACTTTTTCTAAAAATTTCGCCTACAGCGTTTCCTTCGTCATTAATATATCCTAATACTGTAGTTATTATTAAAATCCACTAAAATACCCAAAATCCGCTATTGCTGCCATTAAAAAAAATCGTTTTGCCTGTAGAAATCCTAAATAATAAATAGTTGGCTGTAATACTTATCCTAATTTTTGTATGGATCAAATGTTTTAAAAAAAATTGACTAAACATTTCCCATCAGTATTACGTGTAACAATTTTATAAATTTCGAAAGAAGAAAAAGTGCACAAAAAGTCATCCTGGAAAAATCGGGTACATTTTGTTTTAAAGATTTTGCCAGTCGCCCTGTTCTAACATCTTTTGCATGCCCCTTGCGTTATTGATTCCTTATCACACAATTCAAAAACAGTATTTGACTAATATCTGTTTGATGCTAATTTTCTTTTCAAGTTCCCTCAGAAGTTCCCATTGCTCCTGCCAGCATCATGAGCTGGACAGTTATTATTATAATAACTGCAGGAAGTACTGCTGGCCTGATTGTCATAATATTCTGTCTGGTGGCTTGCATGTACGTATCTTTCTGGATTTTTGTTTAATGGTTTTGCAGGAGAATTTCGCACCACAAAGACTCCAATCTACATAGTTTTGATTTCAGATGCGCAAATACGAGCAGGAACAAGACATCACCTGAGATCGACTTTATCCCCATAGTAGGCCTAAACTATTTTGCGAGCGGCTCTAGCCTTGATGATTCTGTCATAAATCCCAATTCTTGCAGCAAGCATTCCCTTCCAGAAACCTCTCTTGTAGACGGTGGCTATTGTGGATCCGAAAAGCTTGAAGAAGAGCTGGTAGTCAAGCCTGAATATGGCAATGGTGTTCTCATGATTCATTATTCGAGTAGTGTGAACAGTAAGAGGAACCCAATTGACTCCCTGTACGTCAACCGTTGGTCAACTCCACAACCACCCAAGAAATCTCAAAGCTTGGGGTGCAGAGCAGTTCGTTCAAGATTGCCATTGCCTTTTGGGGCTTCTGAACCTTCTGTCAATACATTTGAAGGTACCAGTAGTGGACCGTACTCAATAGTAAGAGACCCTAGAGTCCAAATACCGAAATCGGTACCAAATAGAAAACCAAATGCAGACGACCCACATCTGTATTATGAACCACCACTGTGAGTCTCAGAAATGTTGCCTCATTGTACAGTTCATTTGGTTTCACTGGGATAATGTGACAGAAGCAGCAGACAGTTGTATATTATGCAAGCTTTGTGTCGTATATAATGGATTGGGTGTACTACGGAATATGCCCTGCTCCAGCATAGGCACTATAATTAAAGTGGGCTTCTCTTAACGATTCATAGGCTGGCAGTGATTGCCTGCCGGTTAGGGGCTGCTGAATCTGACATTACATGGTTTCGTTGGGATAAACCCACAAAAACAGACAAAATAAAAAGATAATTTCCGACAGCTATTCCAGTTGTCGTGTTTGTACACTAGACAAGTAAGTTGAACTATATACTGTAAATATAAAGTGCACATTTGGAGCAGGGCACATTCCGTGGTTTGTCTCCTGGATTTACATCAAGGGCACTTTTGTTTAAAATATCCGCAGTACATTGAATTTACTATGTTTGTGTGAAGTATATGAAATGGTGTTGTGTGCATGGACCCACGTTAGAATCCATTCATTGACTGAATTGGTTACTAAGTCAAAAATAGCTTAAATAACAATGAATCTTCATTGCGATTTAAAAATTGGGAAATTAAATTAAGTGCATTTGATTTCGGTGTTATTTTTGGTTTTGTTTCTTTGGACATGAGGATAAATATTTGGGTAAATAATTTAAAAAAATAAGAATGAATTTTGGGTTTGATTTAAAATTAGGGAATATTGAGAATTAAATCAAGTGCAATTGCCTTTGGCATTATTTTTGGTTTTGTCTGTTTGAACATTAGGATAATATTTGGGTGATAATTTTTCAGATGTGTGGACATTTTTTTTTTCGAAAATATATGTTTTAGCATATTTCAAAACCTTAGCGCTATGATTATTTGTGTGAAACATTGTACTACATGGGGTCTTTTTCAACAAGCTTTTTTATGTGTTGTAATCTTTATTATAATTTTTGATGAAAATAACACTTGGGACAACGAGTATATTCTTGCGTCGCATTTGTTTGATCTTAACTTTCAAATATTTCTTATTGCAAGGTAGTAAATGGGTTATAAGCTTACAGGCCCACTACCATAGTCGAAGGCCTAGATATGGTATCATTTCATAACACTCACTACTGCACATATTGATGTTAGGAGTTGTTGATATATACAATGTCCATGTACATCTAGATAAGACATGTTTAACGTCTTTCATCACCTTGCATACGGTATGACCTATTTTCTTTTATAGGGTTAGTAATTTACAAGTAGAAAGTGTGCTTGCTGTTTTCATCTTTAGTGGCAATTATGGCAAGTTTTCATTCTTTTTGAGCAATATTTAGTAAAGAGTTCATTTGTGTATTAAGAGGTAGCTGTGAATATTTAGTAATTATTGTTATACATGTACATGTATTTCAAGCCTACGTTTTGGGGCACAGCCAAGGGAGTGTTTTGATTGACCTTCAAACTTATTGACCTTTAATCCAATGGCGTACTGGCACGTCGCAGCATGATTTTCATCAAATTAAGCTTGTTATATGGAAGTAAATTTGTGCTTTTTACAATACTGTTATAGAGAATATTGCATGTTATACATTGCTGTTAATTTTAATTTAATTCTTAGGTATTCAAGTTATTTTGGCTGCATTGGCATTAGTGAACCATCCTAAAAGTGCAATAGTTGATACTGGAGCAAACCATACTATAAAATGTAGTTTCAACCACTCGGTAAATTGTTCGTGGCATAAAAATGGAATTCTGGTTAGAATGGGTGGTCGCTACCACCATTTGCTGGACGATGGCATCTCTACTAAAGATTGTTCTATGAAAATTACGAACTTCACACTATTTGATGTTGCCGCTTGGCAGTGTATGGCCAGCTATTATGGGAAATACGATAATGGAACGTATAGGGAAACACCAACGTTGGTCAAGACTGACAAGATCAAATTAGGTAGGAATATACCAGTTTTTTATTTTTTTTGAGACCTATACTAATGGAACTTTAATTTGCCACAATTTAACCTCATCAATTAACCTCATACAACTAATAATGCAAAATTTAACAAAATATGCAAAATTAAGTTAAAAATAAGCTGTTATCATCTGCCAAATTATTCTACTGTAGTAGTTGTCTGACAACTATTCTAATGGACTTTTAATTTGCCGCAATTTAATCTCATCTTGTAGTTGTTATCATCAGCCAAATTGAAATATGAATTACAATGTAAAATAGCAATCTCACAAAAATAACATGATATAGTCCACATTGAAACCAATGTTTTTCATTAGAGGAGTATAATGCTAATTAGACATTTCTTTTAAAAAACTGGCTTCCCTTTATTCTCTGGTATTAATTAGAGGGTGACAATCCTAAAAAAATATTTGTAATTGTAATTATAATTGGAATTGACTAATTGGTGTGCGCATGTGCATATGGCTACCAAAACCAGTAAATTTCAATTACAAATCCAATTACAATTATTTTTAGGATTGTCATCCCCTATT
Source organism: Kryphioiulus occultus (assembly GCA_034687865.1). Taxonomy (NCBI): domain Eukaryota; kingdom Metazoa; phylum Arthropoda; class Diplopoda; order Julida; family Julidae; genus Kryphioiulus; species Kryphioiulus occultus. The sequence continues at coordinate 7,439 of JAQGAF010004420.1, forward strand.
ATATTGAGACATTTCACATTACCCTCAGGAATCTTTAATGCTGCACACATTCATCAAACTATTAATTTCTCATCGTCATATCGGCATGAAATTTCATTTACTTTGCATCAGCAACTTTCAGTCCTAATTTTTTCATTTAAACTTTCAGAGTCTACAGATTCTATAAGTACTAGAAGTTCACCTTCTGTCGTCATTGCATCTGTTGTTGTAGTTGCTGTAATCGCAATTGCTATTGTTGGCCTTTTCCTGATAAAATGGTATAGGTAATAGCACTTTCGTACTTATTTTTCTGAAGAATCATTAAATTAGGAATTCGTTTCTGAACTACATGTACATGTAAACGCGGATGCCTAAAACGCTTGCATAAAATGTATTTTTCAGATCTAAAAGAGCAACCCTCAAAGTCTCCACCTCAGAGTTTCAACCAAGCGTGAATTACTTCTCCTTTGATGGACAAAGCAATTCTATTGATCAGTCTTCCGAAAGCATTGGCTCTTTCTTTGGAACGTCTCGAGGTTCTCCTTCAGGGGGAAGTATTTGTAACGTTGAAGAAGGGAGACCAAATTCCAGTCATTCTTCAGAAATTAAGAAAGAAGATGCGAAGCAAATTTAATTGTTTGGTAAGTGGAGGATTTTAGCATTTCAGTACGTTTGGACTCACGATGCCATGGGAAATGGTATTATACATTTTTCACAAGAAGTTTTCCAAACATTATGCAATGTGATCTGCTAGTTTGTTAGCCATTGTCACATAATGGTCATAAAATTAAAGTTAACAACTGTGTTTGAAGTATAAACGGAATGCCTATTTCAATACCATGCTTTCTGGCTATACTATGGTACATGCCCTGCTTCTGTCCCGCTCCAGCATTCACTGCGAAAATGGGCTTCTCCTAACGACTCCTACGATGGCAGTGAAACACAAAAGCACATAAAAAGAATGCATTATACAGGGGAATATACAGTAGTATACCATTTTTTTGATTTAGTTTTATTGGCTTTATAACCGTGTTTTTGGTGATAGTAATATTTGGAAAACGGGCTGTTGTGAACCTGTTTGAGTTCATCACACGAATTGTGTAAAAGCATTGTCTTGAATACTTGAATACTGTTTAACCTATTCTGTTTTAAGTTCGACCTGGTTACTGACATTAAAAATACCTTGGAGTGAAGTGTCCGCCCTTCGAGTTTTGCTTTTTTCTTAATGTAGTAAATTTGCAAAAAATATGCTCATATCTGGTTACACAATCTCCACATGGAACTTTTGGTTTAATAGAAAAACAGTATCTAATAATGTGCATACTATTGATGAATGGCAATATGACTACATGTATTGTATTACACATACTGGTACATCATATGAAGTTTTTGTATTTCTCATAGCATGCTTCAGATAATAAACGTATTAAAAAGTGGTATTAGACATACTGTATATTATAGAGAAATAAAGAAAAATCTAATTTGAATTTAATGTAATATTTTGTTGATTAGCTGTTTATCTTGACGCCTGCCATATCGATGACATACATGTACATTCATGTCATGTAACTGCAGGTTTCCCATACAAACCACTTGATCTGAAATAATTTTAAAATTTGAAATTATAAATATTTATGATTGGAAGGGATAAAATGAGCCATCTAGAGGCCAACACCAAAAGGGGTCTAGATATCATATCATTTCATAAACACCCAAGAAATATTGCAAATATTTATGCCAGGTGTTGTTAGTATGTAGATCAATCATACTAGGATACTAACGTCATCTATTGATAATTGTGGCCAAATAAGTTGAACTTTCGAGCCCCAAGGTGTTGTTGAGGACAGGTTCAAAACTTTGTCATTTAGTGATTGTTCTTAGATATCGAGTCTACGTTTTGGGACACAATATTGATACTGTAGTTGTATGGTTGACCTTTGATTCATTGGAGCAGCTATACACGTCACAACATTACATTTGTGATATCGAAGTGAGCAAGCTTATCAGAGCGAATTTTTAAATTTATACTGATACAAGAACTCACACACATTAACTGAAGTTTGAAAAAAATTAATTTACTAAGAATTTAATGTGAAAAAAGGATCATGTCTGCCAGTTGAATACAATAGAGTGCTGATGAATTTTTAGTACATCTATTTCTGGTAACTAACGTTTATTCTATCGTCATTCCTGTCATTTTTGAACTATTTCCCATGACAGTAATTGTTTGCTTAATTTTTTTTTCGTCTTTTTCATTGATACCTTCTGAGGGACTTATCTAAGACGATAAAATACAATTTTTCAAATGCAAATGATACTTGTGATGATACGACATTCTTTGTTGTCGTCATATAAAACATCACTTAATTTTTTTAAATTTGCCTAAAGTTAAAATAAAAAATTCATCTTAGTTTATTTCAAATTTGATATCGAGTTTTCATACTCCTAGAGAACGTCATCTTTATAAATAAGGTAACACGTCATTTGTAAAGTTGAAAAAGGTACAGCAAAGCTGGTTTGTCAGGAAACACACTGGATGCCATAAAGATTTCAAGCAGTGAATCATCTTTGACCTAATCATATAATTCCTGACAATATAACCCATCGGAATCGCATTACTTGTGCTAATTCTAGGATTAATTGAGCTTAACATTCTTCTTGAAATTGCTCTCCGATGGACATCCTTCACCAAAACTACATATTATGATTGAATCTATTTACGAAAAATGTCTCAATTCAATGATCATACTTATTTCGTAGTATTTCGCAGGATTTTCTGCTGTCATTGGCGTTTCTATGAACTCCCTAAAAGACGGGGCCTCGTGTACTATTTTAACACTGTTTGCATTTGTTACTTAAGGGATATTGTGTGAACGAGGTTGCTGTCAAAAGTCAACAATGATTCAAGCAGGTACACTGATAAGAGTCTTGTTATAGTTTTGCAATTTGATAACATCTACCATTGGTATAATCCCAGCTCGAAACGTGTAATACCCAGTAAGACTTCAAACACTTGACCTACACTAGATGTGTCTTCTTGAATTTTTGGGTATTTCGTGTAAAATCCAGACTTGATCTGTTGGTCATTTTCAAGTTTGCTGGTAAGTTTTTTGAATTTATCCACATTTGCCACGTTATTTACTTAGCCGCACCCTCATTGCATGTATCATTGTCGTAACTATGGGCAGGGTTACATTTGGTTTTTCTGAGAGACAAACGTTATTGTTTGGCTGTATAAATAATGGCATGATAAGCTCCTTAGTAATAGAGCTGGATCGATCACATTCAACAAGGATCTAATAGACGCCCTTCGTTAATTTTAATTTTTGTTTAAATCTTTTAGTAATTCGTGACTTCCGAATTTGACCAAAATGGAGTTTTTCTGGTGTACAACGTGGCTCGTAATTTTGGGAGGTAAGTTATAAAGCTTTATTTTTAATAAAAAGTAGTGTGGTGAAATTTGTTGGTAAAATACACTTCACAATCAGACATTGGCAGAGTAATTTTCAGTAATTTTGGCAATGGTGGAAAATGATTTTACAGTGTGTTGGAAAATGACCCTACGAAATATAGAAACAATATTTCGCAAAACTGTCTTCTAGTTCAGATTCACGAAGGTAGGCTGTGTCCCAAAATCCTTGTTTGATAAAGTTTATGGCGGCAAACGTCAGCCATTTTTGGGGATAATATCGTGTCCTGAAGTTCAGAACACATTGGCAATTTGGCGTAATGGCGGTCCAAAGTTGCTAGTCTGTTTGAAAAACAAAATTTACAAACCTCAATTCCTTAAACTGATAAATTTAATCTAATTAACTCATGCATGAATCATAAATTGCTGAAAAAATTCCGTTCACTTGTTCTGCTAGGTATCGAACTGTAAATACAGTCTGTTCTGGGATTTTCTCTTAAACTTTAGAAGAAAAACAGGCCTAAAATCCAGCTTTGGGACCAGAGGCGCAACTTTATTTTTTATTATTACATTTTACTTAACATGCCGGAATATTTCCGTTTCTGACATTAGTAATCATTTCCATTATCGAAATATTTATTATTATTATTATTATTATTACACACTACTATTATTAGAATACATTTATCAATGAAACCAACATCCTTCCTATTTGGGTATTTGGGCCCACCCAGCGGCTTCACCTTTATTTAATAAATACACACAAGTATCGAGTTTCTGTAATTTATAGTCGAAACACAGGATCTGATGCACTCCAATTGCCCAATTGATTTAGTAGTTGTTTGAATTGAGTCGCTGGTGTCTCCAAACATGTGCAACACCATTTGAGGATGTCAAATTGCAACTGACAATATGACATCACACGATAAGCTGCTCTTAGTCAAGTCTTTGTGTAGGGAACACTAGCTATTTATAAATGTTAAAGAATGTCATGTTGATATCTGAAAGTTTCCTCAACAACATGTAGGTATCAGCGCAATCATGGCAACTCTGCAAGTTGTGGAACAACCAAAAAATGCCACCATAGAAGAAGGACAACCTCTTGTCCTGTCTTGCAAGCTGAACGAACCTGCAAATTGTACTTGGAACCGAAATGACGTTTTGACAACGATATCAGAACGTTACCGGTTTGTAACCAACAATGGCATGAATACGAAAGATTGTTCCTTTAAAATTCTGAACACCAAAGCTGACTTTGATGCTGCTACATGGCAGTGTTTTGCCCAACAGGGCAGCTCTCAGCCTGTCTATTCAGACAAAGTTGTCTTGGATGTCCAGAGTAAGTATTTAACACCAGTGTTTTCCATGTCTGTAAACGTAGAATGTGACTTAATTTCTTCGAATTATTCCTTGAAGGCCCTATGTACCCAACCCATGCTCATGTGAGGATTGTGGAACAGCCTCAAAACGCCAGTGTGGCTTATGGACGCAACCACACCATAACGTGTAAATTCAATGAGCCTGTCGACTGCGTTTGGACCAGGAGCAAATCGGCAATGGAAATTAAGGGCCGCTATCGATACCTCAGTAATAATGGGACCAACACTAAGGACTGTTCATTTTCGATTACAAACTTCACACACCCCGATGCGACTTACTGGCAATGCAGCGCTATGCATAAACCAGGCAGAATATACACGAAGGAGGCTGTTTCTGACATGATATTCCTGTCCATTGATGGTAAGTTTCATAGGCTGAGTTGAACTGAACCAACTGTTTTCAGGACCCAGAACTGCAGGGGCCCTCAGAAGATCCAAAGGGAATCAGCTTAACCCACCTTCAATAAGGGCCCAAAGGCTTCATTCAGACGGATTCAGTTCTTCATGGTCCTTGCAACCATTACTACCTGTCCAAAGCTTGACGCTATAGTAATTGAAACCAATGATTACCAACTTTGTTTTCTTTGAAAAAATAGAAAGAAATAGTTTCTGTCAGCCTTTTTCATGTTCCTCAAGCTCAAAGGCTTCAGCCCTTCGGGTCCTTTAAAACCATTCCAGTGTTCATACCGTCAGGAAAAGTCAGAGAAATGAAATTTGGTCAGGGAAAGTCAGGGAAATCTTGACATTTTGACCATTAAGTCAGGGAAATTCAGGTGGAAGTCAGGAAAATTCATAATGCCAGGAAATATGTCTTGGCACAACTATTTTGACTGGTACAAGTATCTCATGAAAAGCATTAGAAAAACTGTATTTGTGATCTACTTTTTCGCCTACGGCGTTTTCAGAATCATTTCGTATCATTATCATTAATTTTCCTTATGAAAAAAATCACCTAAAATGCATTATTTTTGCTAAAAAAATTGCCTATGGCGTTTCCTCCAAAAAAGTGTCTGGAAAACCTGGAAATGTCAGGGAAATTCAAGGCAGAAAAATAAAAAAAATAGTTAATTGTTGTGTTGCAGATAGATAATTTTAATTACTTGTGACAGATTGAATAGTCAGGGAAAATAATCAGATTTGGTCAGGGAAAGTCAGGGAAATTGAGTTGCAAATTTTGGTATGAACCATGCATTCCTAAGTCCCTGTCCAAATGGAACGTGGACGTTTTTCAATTGTTGTTCCATCGCTGTTCTCAAGACCAAAACTCAATAATTTCAGAAGAGCACGTTTGCTTTTTGATTGCCCATTTCAAATAGTTGTCTTCGACAAAAATTTAGCATTCCTAACATCTATTGCTAAATAGGACTTGAGGCTGTCGAAGGCTTTGTTAAAATGCTTACACAAAATTTAGTTTTCTGCCATGGGCACTTGTACACGAGCAGTTGAGTGACGTGTATAACTTCTTACGCAAATGAGTCTGAAAACAGTTTTAGGACTAGATATTTTTTGAATTCAATGCTATTCTTTGGTGCAGTATTCTTTGCGCCACCATCGGACTATGAATTATTTAGAAGGAATTAATTTACATATTCTAGGAAAAATTTCTTGTAAATTCCCTTGCTTAAAATTAAGACCTTGAAGTATGTTGATGCCTGTGAATGATATACATGTATCTACATGGAATTCTTTGATTTTGATAGACGCTCCTCCGACTCCATTGGAAATTGTGGTACAGCCAAGTAACGAGACGGTTGATCCAGGACAGATCCATACTCTGATTTGCAAGTTCAACGCTCCTGTTAATTGCGTTTGGGAACGAAATGGCACTGAAACCACCATCGATGGCCGATACCATTACATCAGAAATAACGGTACCAGAACTCCAGATTGTTCGATTTACATTTCGAGCTTCTCTGCAAAATTCGATGCCATGGTTTGGCAGTGCAAGGCCTTGGATACGATCAACAATCGGTTAGTTGTATCCGATAAGGTCTTCTTGGAAGCTCAAAGTAAGTTTGGATCTTTGCAACAATCATTACATTTCTCTACTATCATTAATTGACGTTGATTTTCGATGGCTAAGGAAATAAACACTTTTCAAGATCAACTTTGGGCATCACCGAGGCAGAGTTAAGGTGAAGACGGATAGCCCGGGGCAGGGGAAAATTAGATTCTCACAGCAAGAAATTTTCCTTTATACTATATTTTTTAAAACATGCAAAAGAATGAAAAATTATCTT
>JAQGAF010004421.1:0-14429 GCA_034687865.1 Kryphioiulus occultus
GAAATGCCTTTTAAAATGCTGTTTTCTTATGGAAATGCGTTTTAAAATGCTGTTTTCTTATGGAAATGCGTTTTAAAATGCTGTTTTCTTATTGAAATGCGTTTTAAAATGCTGTTTTCTTAGTGAAATGCCTTTTAAAATGCTGTTTTCTTATGGAAATGCGTTTTAAAATGCTGTTTTCTTATGGAAATGCGTTTTAAATTGCTGTTTTCTTATGGAAATGCGTTTTCTAATGCTGTTTTCTTATGGAAATGCGTTTTCTAATGCTGTTTACTGATTGAAAAACGTTTTGAAATGGTGTTTTCTTATTGAAATACGTTTTAAAATGCTGTTTTCTTAGTGAAATGAGTTAAGATGCTGCTTTCTTATTGAAATGCTTTTAAAATGTTGCTTTCTTATTAAAAAAAATATTTAAAATGCTGTTTTCTTATTGAAAAACGTTTTAAGATGCTGTTTTCTTATGGAAATACGTTTTAAAATGCTGTTTTCTTATTGAAAAAATATTTAAAATGCTGTTTTCTTATTGAAAAACGTTTTAAAATGCTGTTTACTGATTGAAAAAACGTTTTAAAATGGTGTTTTCTTATTGAAATACATTTTAAAATGCTGTTTTCTTAGTGAAATGAGTTTTAAGATGCAGCTTTCTTATTGAAAAAATATTTAAAATGCTGTTTTATTATTGAAAAACGTTTTAAAATGCTGTTTTCGTATTTAAATGCGTTTTAAAATGCTGTTTTCTTATGGAAATACGTTTTCTAATGCTGTTTACGTATTGAAAATCCATTTAAAATGCTGTTTTCTTATTGAAAAACCAGTTATAATACTACTAGCTTATTGAAATACGTTTTAAAATGCTGTTTAAAATGCTGTTTTCTGATTGAAATACGTCTTAAAATGAAACTAGTTTTTTTGAATGAAAAATACGTTTGAAACTGATGTTTCTGAATGAAATACGGTTGATACAAATGTTTCTGAATGAGAAAAATGTTTCAATTAATGTTTCTGAATGAGAAATATGTTTGAAAGTAATATTTCTGATTGAGAAATACGTTTTAAACTAATGTTTTCGAATGAAATATGTTTAAAACTAAATGTTTTAAATGAAATGCGCTTGAAAATAATGTTTCTGAAAAAAAAAACATATGAAAACGCACTTCCCTACTTGAAATATTTCTTTAAATTAAATCGTTTTCTGAAAGTTATATTTTTAGAATCACATTCTCTTTTAATTAATTAATTGCGTTTGAAATTACATAATGTACTAACTGAATTAAGTTCCATTGTTATTAACACAAAACGGTTTACGATGAATTGCTTGAATGAAACGTTTTCGTGCTCATTTATGCATATATGCATGTACATGTAGATTAAGAAAAATGTTTTCAAATTCTTGTAGAATTAATTATGCATGACTGACTGTATGCACTTTCCCACAGGAATATACTTTCAAGTAAACATTATCTGAATGAAATTTTTTAAAAAACTTTGAAAATGATGTTGAAAGAAATGTTTAAAAAATAATTCTTCTGAACAACAGTTATTTCAACCAAATTTTCTTGAATGAGTTGGGTATCATTCTTGCTCGTTTCAACTAAGATGAACTGTTGGTTTTTCAAGAAAATCATCGATTGTCTGGTGTAATTACCACGTTTTGAGCGATTGACAACGACACTGAATCCCTACAGGAACTTCGTATGGTGTTTTAAATCGGATTACATGCAGCTGCTCCTATTTCCTCCCAATTTTCAAACAATTCTGCCACGAATTCGTCCTTGATTACCCAACATGCAGTATAAAAGAGGCCGAAAAATGCTCGGTTTATAATGGGATTAATGTCGTTGATTATACGCTCCTCTCTGTATTTTTCCTGCTTTGCCACAACCAATTATTCTATCAAAAGCCTTAATAATATGTGCCTAGTTTAATATAAGTTAATTATAGCGAAAATGGCGCTCATCCCCCAAATGTATCTACTGAAAACACGATGGAAGTTTCCTCACAAATTCTGAATTATATATTTAAAACTGGTACCTACGTTCATCCGCATTTATTTCATGGTTTACCTAATTTAAAAACCAAATTGCTAGCCTATTTAGAGAGCTGAATGGGGTTGGGGGTGTTTAATTTACCAAATAACAAACGTAATAAACCCACGTTGTTGAATTAACTGTACTTTTGTGTTCGCAATTTTAACATATAAGGATATACAGTACACTGTTAGACAAGTTGAGTCAGAAGTCTCACGACCCTGCCCACATGACCCTGGAATATATTTCAAAATATAAAAACACTGTCCCAATGTTCGTATATTTCAAATATATTCTGAGATATATTATTGTGTATATTTTAAAATATTGTAAATGTATTTGGAGGTTGTATTAAAATATATCTGAAAATGTTTCAAACGATGTAATTTCACATATATTACGTGATATGCCAGAATTCCCAATTAGTGTATATTTCCTGATACATCAAGCGGTATATTTTTAGAATACTTTGTCACACATTTTTATATTTTGAAGTAAATAACAATATTACAACAAGTACGAATCTGCATTCATAAAACTCACCTCACACACATATTACTTCGTACACGTGTTCATGTTATCTTTGGAAATAGGTCAAAGTAATACGCAGTAATGTGTAATGATGTTTTTCATTACATAAAAATATTTAAAATTAATATAACCTCTAGGCTAGTTATATTACATGCAAAAATATACCTGGAAATGTATTTCTATGACAAACTATTTTCTGATATATTTTGAAATATATCCCAAAATCATGTACACGGCCTCCCTTGTCAAAATTACATTTAGAAAAATGCACTTGGAGAATATTATTTCTCCAAATGTAATGTTATATGTCGTTGCACTAAATAACGAAGGTTAAAGTAATATGTGTAATATATTTGTAATTATATAAAAATATTTTAAAATGACCAATATCTTTAGGCTATTTATATTACTTACAAAAATATACCTCGAAATATATTTCTATGACGAACTATTTTGTGGATGGCCTCCCCTTGTCAAAATATATTTAGAAAAATGCACTTGGAGAATATTATTTCTCCAAATATAATGTTATATGTCGTTGCACTGAATAATGAAGGTTAATTGTGAGAATCTTTTTATTATTTTGAACTTCCTACTTTCCGTACTTTGGTCTATGCACACAATGCAGGTATACTGTATAATTATTTTACATTCAATATACATGTATATATAGGTGTCCATAAATTATTCACACCAAAATGAATTTATTGGGGGTTGTTGTGGTGTTGGTAATCTATGGGCAACGAGTATGTTGCTTTCACAATACATGTAATTATATACAGCGCATTTATATTGTAATAATAAAAATGCTCACAATTAATCTCCATTATAAAGCACAATTTTCTGGACAACAATGTAGAAGACAACAAAAAGCACAATGTATTTCAGTCGTAAATTATTCAAATACTGTTTTTGTAAAGATACACATGTGCTAATTATACATGTACTTATACAACCTTTTCACAAAAAATGTGAAAGAATATGTGCAAATTTACAGAAAAAATACAACAATAATTTTTCAGTAATGGTTTAAAGTGCCGTGTTTTCATACAAGTTCTATGTAAAAGACCGATGACATGACATAAGTTTAATTTAAATCTTCCTTCTTTAATTTAATATATTCTATATGCATTGGTTTATAAATCGAATAGATAAACAATTTAGGTTTGTTCACATTTAGTACAAGTTAATATGGAAGTTACATGCACCTTTTTGTATGAAAATTAAATTTCTTCAAATTATATTTTTGTCATTAGAAATATTGTTTTCGAGAGTGTACTATAAGTGAATAAGTCAGGGAAATTCACATAATACAACTTCAATTGTCTGAAAATTTTCCAAAAAGTGTCTGGAAAACATGAAAAAATCAGGGATTTTGATTTAGGCTGGAAAAGTCAGGGAAATTCATGTAAGGTCTGGGAATTTATTGAGGCAAAAAGCTTTTGAATGTTACCAAGGTCTAGTTTCATACTGTTTATTTTAAATTGTCTGGAAATTGTCCAAAAAAAAGTTCCTGGAAAATATGGAAAAGTCATAAATTGATTTGGTCTGTTAAAGTCAGGGAAATACGTGTCTGGGAATTTGTTTTGGCACAATGATTTGAATTATAAGGTTAAGTTAAATTAGGTTGATAGTGTTTATTTTGAATTGTCTGAAAATTTTTCAAAAAAGTACCTGAAAAACATGGAAAAGTCAGGAATATTGATTTGGTCTGGAAAAGTCCGGGCTATTGCTTTTACCTGGAAAGGTCTGGGAAATTGTGGCACAATGATCTTAATCGTTAGGTTAAGTTCATAGTGTTTATTTTAAACTGTCTGGAAAATTTCCAAAAAGTACCTGTAAAACATGAAAAAGTCAGGGAAATTTAACTGAGGATTCAGCCAGTCACCCTGCAAAATGTCCAACAGAAAATTATTACCTGTCAAATTATTGCAGGTATATCGTTTTTTCGCCCCATAAAATATAATGTTCTTTCAACAAGGTTAGGCCCCTTAACGACAGGTGGCGCTGCGCAAATATCCGCACGGAAACAACGGATTATTAGACGCTATAAAATTTGCCATAAACTAATATTGTTGTCAGGAAAAACCACCAGAAAGTGGTTTTCTTTATTATACCAAACATCACCCAGGCACCCAATAATTATGGTGTCACCTTCTCACTTATTTGGGGTTTTATGGCGGAAGGACACACAGAGGTTTACTCAAGGAGTGACTTGTTTGGCTTTCAATTAGTAGTGAAGTGCAAATAAAACCCAAAAGGTTGAGGTAATTTTCACCTGGGCGCCATCTTGGACGACGTTATCATTTCTGGATTTTGGTGAGGGTGACGACCCCCTCTTTGGGGACCAACAACCGTTCCAGACTCTGTGAACTCGGTCATGACTGGTCGTTGATATCCGGCATTTCCAATGCTCTTCAACACGTCTCAAAAGTGAAATTTAGTCGTTTTTCATAAATGACCTTTTCAAGGTCAAAACTGAATTGAACTGACGACGAAACGTTGAAGCGGGGTGTCTGAGGGAGGTTAGTCATGAAAAATCATCGATCATTAAAGTCCTTAAAGTTATTGATGGAAACCTAGGCCGGAAGTCTTAGAAGGTCATTTAATTGACATTTTTGAAAAGTCTTGTCATTAGGGTCATGACAACAAGGTGTCTATGGAAAACTAGACGTTGAAAAATTGTCTATGGGAAACTAGTCAAACTACAGTCCTTGAAAAATTGTGTCTGTGAGAAACTGCTGTCCTTGAAAAATCATCAATTGGAATATAATTCATTGAAGTCCAAAAAGTCAATGATGGAAACATAGACCAGAAGTCATAGAAGGTCACTGCCATTCTTGAAAAGTCATTGTGATTAGTCATTATAGCAGGGTGTCTGAGTGGCATTAAAGTCCTTGAAAACCCTCGAATGGAAGTTAGTTAATTAAAGTCCTTAAAGTCATTGACGGTAACATGGGCCAGAAATCATAGAAGGCCACTATCATTCTTAAGTCATTGTTATTAGTGTCATTACAGCAGGGTGACTGAGGGGCATTAAAGATCTTGAAAAATTATTAACTGGAATTTAGATCATTGAAGTCCATAATAAAGTCAATGATGGAAACATGGGCCAGATGTCATAGAATGTCATTGACAATTTGACATGCTTGAAAAGTCGTTATGATTGCAGTCATTACAAACATGTATTTACAGCTTGTTGTCTGAGGGACATTCAAGTCCTTGAAAATGTGTGAATTAGAATTTGGCCCACAATGTCATTGATAAAACCATAGCCCAGAAGTCATAGAATGTCATTGACAGTCTTGAAAAGTCATTGTGAATTGGGTCTGGAAATGATCGAACCTGTTTCAGTACTTAAGTGTTTTCATCCAATTTTGTCTTTGGGGACCTTTGAAGTAAAATGTGGGGGTCCCAGCCCCCATCGTCCACCCACGTAACGTTTTTTCTTCTTTATCACGGATGATATTTTGGCCTCACAGCATGGACCGGAAGTGTTCGTCGGCCATCTTGGGTTTTATCCCAATGGCACCATAATGCTCTTAACGGCTACTTGGCGACTTAATGGACTCGAAATCGCCATTAACGGAAGCCGTGTCATGAATCAAGTCCATTGAATGGTCAGACCAACGGTCAGACGGTCACCTGCTGACAAACGCACGCGCCAAATCAGCACTTCCGCCCTCACTTCCGCCATTTTGGTCACTTAGATGCCGGCCTAGACGTGACCCCATGTGACCCCTTACTGTCATGTCATTCTTTATATGTTGAAGATCGTTATTTATTTCTAAGAGCATTATTTATTTCTAGGAACATTCTTTTTATATTTATAAGAAATTTATTATAGAAAAAATGAGCAAAATACGTTACTTTAGAACCTGTTTTTCTCGCAATATTTCAACTATGACGTTCGTGTCTTTGTTATTATTTAGAAGAAAATTTGAGGACATTAGAATTCCATTATACGTGTATTTTTGTTTTCAAAAAATGTAAGGAAAATGTCCCAATGTGATAGCATGGGACCTGAATTTCGATAAATGTCACTATGGGTTGCATTTTTCATTGAAAATTTTAAGAAAAATATTTAAACATTTTCAAAAAGCCAAAACTTTATGACCTGCGTGGGTTTAAGCTTCTAAATCAGACAGTCTCTCATTATAATTCTGTCATTATCAAAATTTCAAGAAATTAAGCATTTTCCATAAATTCCATTTATCGCGTATCCATTAAAACAATACTTTATTATAAGTTATTTTTTTGTTGAATTTTCTCAGAAATGTATTTAGAAAATACTAAAAATCCATCAGTTTATTGTTTATTGGAAATGTTTGAAAATGTTCACCCATTTTCACCTGCTAGTTTTCGAAAAATCTTACTGTTGTTTGCCATTTTTCAATGAACTTTTTGTGAAAAATATTTTTAAAACTTTCTAAAATCTAGAATTTTATAACCTGCGTCGATTTATTATTTCAGAAAGATAAAAATTGGCAAAATTCAAGCTTCAAATAAGAAGTTCCTCGCGTTCGTTATTGGTATTTTCAGAAATTAAGGAAAATCTCATAAGTTTTCTTATAAGTTTTAGCATTTTCTTAAAAAAAATATCACACGTCATGTCGAGTTTTTTAAATAGAAACGTAATGAATTCATGGAGTTTTAGCAGTTTCTAAATATATTTCTAAGAAAATGTCCAAAAAAAATCATGCGACATGAACCATTTTTAGGAAACAGCTCATGACATATTGATGACATATGATATATTTAGAAAATGCTTCAAACTCCGTGAATTCATTACTTTTTTTAAAAATGTTTTTACAATTTCTGAAAAAAAAATATCGCACCAAAAGTCAACTAATATCGATTATGAAGTTCCATTCCCCGTTAATCCCCGCTTATTTCGAACATGGAGGATTAACGATGAAAGGATTAAGACTTAATCGGATTAACGGTTAATCGGCTTAGGTGATGGTCGCTCGAAAATGGCGAACTTTTCGTGATCACGATTGTGTGATGGCAATACTTGAACGTTCCCTCAATCCTCTTATTATATTTTCATATTGAATTAAAAGCAAACTCTGATTACCATAGACATTCTTTAGCGCCTAAGTTTTATTGACGAAAGCGAGTTCATCGCACCGTCCATTTTAATTACGAGAGTCATTAGCGAATTAAGCGCCCGCAGCGCCCCTGGTGGGGTGGGTTTGGAAGCTCCAATTTAATCCACCTCAAGCTCATTATCTTTCGACATCTTCAATTTGCATGAAACGCAATTGTCGTCATTGCAGTTCAGTGGACATCATAAAAGATGGAAATTTGAGAGAATGATACTTCAAGGATTGTTTGAGAATTCACTTGGGATTATTTCATGAACTATATCTCGCAGAATCTATACTTGGTATTTATACACAATCTTATTTCATGTAAACTTTCTTACCTATACTAAGGATTTCTTCAATTTTTAGCTTAAGTTATAATTTTCGAATGTAGTTAGGATTACTTGAGTCAACATGAAATTCCCTCTGAATCGACCTGGGATTCCTTCAGTCTTCGTAGAATTATTTCAGAATCTTCTTAGAATTCCTTATCTATTTAGGATTTTTTTGTTATCTCCTTAACTCGTTTAGCATGTATTTGGTTTTACAGTTGAACTTGAGTCACCATAGAATTTGTTAGGAGTCTGCTTCGGATTCGTTCAGAATCTTCTTACAACTTCTTATCTACTTAGAATTTCTTTAGGATTACATGGGATTTCTTGAGTGTCAACATGGAATTTCCTCTGAATCGACCTGGGATTCTTTCAGTCTTGTTTGAATTATTTCAGAATCTTCTTAGGATTCCTTATTTACTTAGGGTTCTTCAATAGCAGCTCGTGGATTTTAGACTAGTTGGGATTACTTAAGTCATCATAGAATTTGCTGGACTTGGAATTCCTTCAGAGTCCATATAAAATTCTTCAAGATTCTTCCTTATCTACTTAGGATTTCTTCATTGACTGATTAAATATTTGAGAATGTGTTTGGTATTACAATTGTACTTGAGAGTTGACATAGAATTACTTAGGAGTCTACTTGGGATTCCTTTAGTATACATTTATAATTCTTCAAGAATTTACTTGGGATTTCTTCAATAGCTGCTCAAGTCATTTAGAATGTAGTGGGGGTTACATTAGAGTCAACATAGATTTTCCCCAGAATCTACTCGTGATACTTCAGAATCTGTATGGGATTACATGAGTCAACAAGATTCTCTAAGAATCTTCTTAAAAATCATTCGAAATCTTCGTAAAATTCCTTATCTACTTAGGGTTCTTTTAGACTGTAGTTGGGATTACTTAAATCAACATAGAATTTACTAGGCTTAGAATTCCTTCAAAGTCCATTTACAATTCTTCAAGAATTTACTTGGGATTTCTTCAATAGCTATTCAAGTCACTTTGAACGTACATGTAGTTGGGGTTACATTAGAGTCAACGTAGAATTTCCTAGGAATTTACTTGGGATTCCTTCAGAATCTTCTTCGAAATCAACTTAACATTACTCCGATAACTGACGAGGATTCTTTGAGAATGCACTTGGAAATTTATCATTAATCTAATTAAGATCACTCGAAAATCCACTTCGAAATAAACTTTAGGATCACTTCAAAATTAGCCAAGAATTACTCCACAATTTACTTATACACACATGATTACTCCTCCAGTTGCTTAGTGTATTATTTCAGAATCCACTTGATTTCAATGTTCAGACGTAGATCTGTCATCTACATTTGTAGTCATCATCTCACAGAGCATTGGACGCTAAGGGCGCTGCTGTCGACCCAGTTGCGCGCCATCTGTCGTCTGTTCTAACCGACGCCATTAAAATAAGCAATGGAGCGATGCTAGATATTGACTTACCGTCTCCACTGCTCATTGTTTCGGTTAATGAATCGGTCGTAAATAATTAACGTCGATTTGATTGAGTAGGATCACTTTAACCAGTAAGATCACTTTAACCAAAAGTCAGCTATTGTTTTAGAAATAAACATCGATTGTGTCGTTATCTGAACTGCGATAAAAGTTCACCTCGTTAATTTCAACTCAATCGTCCTCTATCTCTAACGGGAGATTAGATAACGGACGGTTGCTAACGTTATTATCGGCGTGTTAAACTGTTGTACGACCTACGATCAAAAGCCTACAGGGTGTGTTTGAATTTTGAACACCCCATGAATCTCAACATTTATTTCTGTCTGAATTAACGACTTTAAGTATAATCTCATCTGTAAGTTTGTGTCACGTAATTCTGCTTCAGTTATGCATTTTTAAATATTTTTAGAAACATTAATGATTTAAATAAATTCAAAAAAGATTGTGTTCCAGGAAGATCAGAAGAGCGTCTTAAACGAAATAATTTGCAGCACCAAACCAAAAATGGTGGATTTTAGCTATGCATGAGGTAGTTTGGTAACACTTCTTCGATGTCCATTAAAATCGATCATTTTTGCTAGTGCTTTCACAAAAATTTCGCATATGGCGATATTTGATGAATATCAATATTAACAAACACATTTTTATCGCAGAAATTTGAGCTAAAATCCACCATTTTTGGTTTGGTTTTGAAGATAATTTCGTTTAAGGCGTTTTTAATCTTTCTAGGAATTTATTAATAATTCGCAATATTATTCAAAAATCCTCATTTATTTCCGGTAACATTTTTCAAAAAATTTCGCCTATGGCTTTCTTTTACCAAAAACATTCCATGCAATTTTTTTTATTGAAATGTGCACTAACATTCACAATTTGTGATCAAGTTGACCAAAAATAAATGGTGTAAAAACGTAAAAATGTTCCAGCAATAATCATGATTTAAAAAAACAACTCTAAACATTCTCTAAGTAACACACTTTCCCCAATTCAAATCGGATAAATGGTTGATGTAAAATACAAATCTTTGGTCAATACATGCAGGTGGCCCGAATTTTTTGCTCGTAAATGTACAAAAGGCATTTTCAAATGCAATATTCAATACAGTTTGAAACTAAGCTAAATTTGTCTCAATCTACCAACATTTTAAAATGTATTGTCCAATGCATGTCTTATAATGCATTATCATTACACGTGGAAAGCCACTTGAACCTCTAATGGTTCTACAAGATTGAGTTTAGCAATCGCAGCACTCATTTCATTTGCTTCATTCGTCCCGAATAACCCGTACATGAATACGGTGAACACGCTGACCACGATCAAGAATTGCATGGTAACTCGGTTCTTCTTCCTTGCAAAGACTTTGTGTGTCTGACAGCGATTCTGGCCTGGAGAGAAGATGTCGAGTGAGCGTTGAACGAAACCTTACATTCTCGATTTCCAACTGGTTTGACTGCATCAAGTTGTGCCACGTTGCCAACCTGATGCAGGTGTTCTGGATTCAAACGCTAACGAAATTCAAACAACGAACCTCGTAAATCGTTTCTGAAAACCAACAAGGGCCATTAGTGCAAACACTGCGAATTGGAAGTTTCCTATCCTTCCCGGCTTAAGGCATCGTCAACATAGGACCAACATAGGACCAACATAGGGCCAACATGGTGAAAATTAAAGCTAGAAATTACACGACAACAGGTGGACGTCACCGTGGATCCATTGTTTGTGCGAATTGTCACCATGTGGCTTCTGTTGATGTTGCCATGAGTCTGCACATGTGCCAGAGTTGGTTTGGGAATGAAGTATTGACGCTTTTGAAACTGTCTAGAAATGAAGTCTGCAATTTGTGTGCAGAATACGTAAAGCAGAGTTCCCACTGACCTGGAACACATGGAAAAGTTTGGGAAATTTCAAATTTTCATGCAAATGTTAGGGAAATTTCAAATTTGCATGCAAATGTCAAGGAAATGTCAAATTGTTATGCAAAACTCAAGGAAATTTCAAATTTTAATGCAAATGTCAGGGAAATTTCAAATTTTTATGCAAATGTCAGGGAAATTTCAAATTTTTATGCAAATGTCAAGGATATTTCAAATTTGTATGCAAAACTCAGGGATATTTCAAATTTTTATGCAAAGCTCACTGAAATTTCAAATTTGAATGCAAAACTTAAGGAAATTTCAAATTTCATTGCAAGTCAGGAAATTTCAAATTTGTATGCAAAACTCACTGAAATTTCAAATTTGAATGCAAAACTCAAGGAAATTTCAAATTTCATTGCAAGTCAGGAACTTTCAAATTTTTTTTGCAAAACTCAGGGAAATTTCAAATTTTTATGCAAAACTCACTGAAATTTCAAATTTGAATGCTAAACTCAGGACAATTTCAAATTTTTATGCAAAACTCAGGGAAATTTCAAATTGTTATGCAAAACTCACTGAAATTTCAAATTTTCATGCAAAAGTCAGGGAAATTTCAAATTTTCATGCAAAAGTCAGGGAAATTTGTTTCAGTGATAATTTTAGCCTAATGTTGCCGTAACCTTAAATGATGAATTGAAATTGTTTGTGATGCTACTCAAATGATGGCGCATCTAGCCTCGGTTATAATGGTATTACTGATTTGATAAACTGAGGTGATAAACTAAATTATTAATAATTCGTGAAAACCCAAGGCCACATACAGTATAATTGAGTTGAGAAAATTTTTCATACAGCAAGTGCATTTAAATTTAAAAAGGTAAATCACCTTAAATTAAACGCCCTTTCACCCCAGCACTGAAATGCTTCACCTTTTGGCTTTAAATTCATTAAAACCAACATTAAGAAGGGAGGGTAGAGCTGCATTTAAAAGGTGTTTGCAAAGGACATGGACGTTGGTGCAAAACGGTTTCAGCCTCAACTTTCAGGTCTTGTCCTTCGTATATCATCGTCTAAACGTTTTCTCCACCCTTCGTTTAGGCCCCACGACCCTTTGCCATGACAACGGCACGTGTTTGGAATTTGAATTTCGTCAATTTGGGCAAATTTTTTTGGGCTAGCAATCATTAAGGTCAATCCGAAATCGATCTTGACATCCTAAGTAGATGGAGGCTGGGGCTGGATGTATCCCTGGAGGGTGGTGGGGGATGGGATATATGAATAAGTAATACGATAAAAGCCCCAAGCTTGCATCGATAATTTAGGAAAAAAAATTAGGATAGTTTTCGTGTAGGTAGAATGCCAAGTGAGGCTTGAACAGGGACGAAAAATATGAAATCCAAAAATTGACTAAAATTGAGATTTTTCTCAAAGAAATTGTGTAGAAATTTCTGAGATGTATCTTTGGACAGTTGGTTGGTTTTCTCATACCTTTTCGTGCTTTGTGCTGTTCTATCTCATTATATTAAACGTTAATTAATTTATCATCATAATTGTATATTAGATTTTCATATTTTTATGGTGATCTGGTTCTCAATCTTAGAAATGTTGGGCGAATTTATGAGGTATACAATGTATCTCGATAACAATAGGTTGGTTTTTCCATACTTATTTGTGCTTTATTTTAATCGTATTACATTTTTTATTTAATTATTTTGTATATAATTTTTTCATGTTTTTCTGTGGTGCTCTGAGCATATTTCTTAGGAATTCAAGTTTTGGAATGATTTCCACCAGTGGTTTATTTGGCTCAATTTTCGTAATTGTCATGTAATATAACCAACTTTTATTCACTTTTAGTAATTTCAATCTAGAAGATTTCGAAGATTCATAGGCATGTTTCATATTTTTTTCAGATTAAATTGGCTAACTATTAATTAAAAATTTCGTGTATCTGGATAGGTTTCAAGCGCTGATTTTGATTACCTGGAAATATCCTCAGAGCATCGTACAAAATATGAAAAAAACTACAATTACAAAACCTTTTTTCAGGAAATTAAACTGTAAAACAAAAGCACTTGAAATTTTCTTAAATACATGAAATTCTGTGGTAACTTCAGGTTTATTTATTTCTAGGTCAGTTTCATATTTTTTCAGTTTCATTTAGATAACTGTAAATTCTGCTCTATATAATGTATCTCATGTATCTCGAAAAAATCGTTTCAAGTGCTGATTTTGAGTACTTCGGAAATATGCTAAGAGCATCATCAAGATATAAAAAAATTACAATTACAAAGATTTTTTTCAGTAAATAGAACTGAGAAACAAAAGCTGTGATATCAGCTCATAAAATTTTCTCAAATATCATGACATTCTGAGGTAACTTTCCTCTGTGCTACTCTGATCAGATTTCGACATCATTATCATTTGAAATCCAGTAACACAAGGCAGTATTTCAGTATAGCCCCTGCTCTAGGATATACATATACAATAATACAATAAGTTTGTCCTTACGACACTTTTGCTGGCAGTGAGGTTGGGTTAAACACAAAAAATAAGTTATAAAGTCCAACAACTAGTGCAGATGTCTTACTATAATGTTACAGTTGAAATACTTGTCCGGATACTATCCTGAAGCACTGTAGTGAAGTTTATCGGAGTAAAATGTTGTGCATATTTTTTCCCAGGCTATTTCGTACTGGTAGCGGTTTGATTATCGTGTAATTTTAATCTATGCTACTCAGAGAAGATTTGTAAGGCATTTAAAACTGGTGATTAATTTTCGAATTCATTTTGGTTCACTGATACAACGTGGTTGTTAATGACGTTTCCCCTTCAATTGTGACTCTTTCGTGGCGAGTCGCGACACCGTGCATCGTATACGCTCCCGGGTCTATTTATTATTCGTGCATTTCGTAGAGATCTTCTCCTACGCCAACTTTATTACATTAAGATACGATTATCGCGACACGATGGGATTAGGAGAACATGCGATGGCGTCGTAAGAGCGAGATTTTTGCGTCTGATATCGAAATCCAGAGTTGAGCCACGGACGCCCTCGATCCGGATTCAGGTCACGTACGATGCCAAACGGCCCCAAACGCTGGCTGCCAG
>JAQGAF010004422.1:0-14425 GCA_034687865.1 Kryphioiulus occultus
CGAAACGACTTTTAAAGGGACACCATCCAGATTGTAGTCTGGTATGATTCTCGCCCCTTTTACGGGAGATCCTCATACTTAAGACATAAGTTTTGCACATGTGAATGGTGATATACATGCTTTATTGATTCGTGTGTCTGACACTGTTTTAGTTTTACCGAAAATAATCCACGAGAATCAAACTTTTGAGTAATTTTGGTAACAGCTCCTCTTTCTGTTTAAACTCACAGAAGTCCCTGGTGAAAATGGCTGCCCGTGAAGAAGAGAAGAAACAGCCTTTGACCCCCACCCAGGAGGAAGAGGAACCCCTGGATCTAAAAACTGATTTCGAGGATGAACCTCCCGTTCCAGCGCCCCCTGACGGAGGTGAGGTAAATCGAAGAAAGGGCCAACTTCCTGAAGCAACTTTGCTCAAGTACTTTTTCTTATTCAAGGTTGGGGTTGGGTGATCGTCTTTGCCTCCTTCATGTGCAACCTCATCGTGGATGGCATTGCCTATTCTTTCGGCATCTTCTTCCTCACCTTCGTCGATTACTTTCAGGAAGGCAAATCGAAAACTGCCTGGGTGGGGTCTCTCTTGAACGGCATCTACGCAATGACTGGCAAGTTCTGGATTGTTGAACTGTACTGTAGAAGTTATCTAGATTCTAAGTGCAAGTTTGGGCCCAAGCCCCCAAGTGGTGATATCATTAATGTTAGATAAAAATGATGGATTTTTATCTCTAACACTTTTTGGTAACTTGTGTACAAATTATATAATTTAACCAACAGTTTTAGTTAAATGAATGACGTCAGGCGTCATCAGTTGGCAACCCCCAATGATGACGACGCAATACTTGAACGTCCCCTTTCCACGAATTTTGGTTTTGATGAAAATTTTCAAAAAGATCCTGTTTTGTAGACATGCTTGTTAAAGGTCATTAGAAATTTATTGAAATTATTTTGCAAAATTAAATAACATTCAATGAATTGACAAGAACTTGAGTACCCCATTTTCCATTGAATAATAATTTTGTTGAAATTTCTCAAAAATAGCATATTTTGTAAACAGATTTGCGGTATCTTGTGTTTTATGAATTAGAAATTCCTTGAAATTATTCTGCAAGAATAAATACTGCAACTTCAATGAATCAACAACGAGTTTATAAAAAACTTGAACGTCCCCTTTCCATGAAATAAAAATAATTCTTCAGAAATTTCTCTAAAAATACCATATCTTAATGCCATATTTTCGTCCCCAATCTTGTCTTTCTAAAAAAGTTTGTTATTGAAATTCTTCTGCAAAATTAAGTAACCCCCAATGAGTCAACAAACGAAAAAAAATTTCGCCTACAGCTTACCTCTAAAATAAATTTGCAGTAAATGTCCTAAAATTTCAATGACATTTTAGAACGAAATTAATTATTCCAGTATTTCAGTGTTTTAAGCAGTCGTTTATTAGAAATTTATTGAAATTCTTTTGCAAAATTAAATAACATTCAATGAATCAACAAGATGATGACATAATACTTGAACACCCCCTTTCCATTAAATAATAATTTTATTGAAATTTCTCATAAATAGCATATTTTGTAAATTGCTTTTCGATATCTTGTGTTTTATTAATTGGAAATTCCTTGAAATTATTCAGCAGAAATTAATACTGCAACCATCAATGAATCAACATATTGATGATGGCAAAACTTGAACGTCCCCTTTCCATTAAACATCAATAATTCTTTCGAAATTTCTCAAATTCCATATCTTATAGCCAGATTTCATCCCCAATCTTGTCTTTCTGGTAAATGTTTGTTATTGAAATTCTTCTCAAAATTAAATAACCTTCAATAAGTCAAACAAACAAATTGAAAGGCTGTGAATTTTCAAAAAAATTCGCCTAGAGCTTACCTCTAAAGTTAATTTGCAATAAATGTCCTAAGCTTTCTATCACCATTTAGGCGAAATTAATTACTTTCTATCTTTAGGTCCTATTGCCAGCGCTCTGACCAACAAATTTGGGTGCCGCCCAGTGACCATAGCTGGCAGCATCATCGCAAGTATTGCTTTCATCCTTGCTCAATACTCTCCGAATATCGACATCCTCATGCTCACTTATGGCCTTCTTGGAGGTAAGGTTCAGTTTTGTGGAACCTTCGACTTTAGAAGTTTATTTCAATTTTTTCAATTTTTCTCAGGTTTCGGATTCGGTTTGATTTACCTGCCAGCAATTGTCAGCGTGGGTTACTATTTCGAAAAGAAGAGGGCCTTCGCCACCGGAGTCGCTGTGTGTGGGTCAGGGGTCGGCACCTTTCTTTTTGCCCCGCTCTCCCAGGTCCTGCTGGAGGAATATGGCTGGAAGGGCTCACTGCTAATCATGGCTGGCCTCATCCTCAACTGCATGGTAAAAAATTACTATTTAAATATCCACCCTGATTTATACAAACATATTTTCCCACTAATTATTGTTTTCTTATTCTGGAGAAGAGCGAGTTTCATGCAAGCCCTGTTTTCTTCAAAACAAATCCTCTTTTCAATTCAAATAGGTCAACATTGAGCTGCTATTGTTTGCGTGGCCATTGTGTTCAGAAATCAAAGTACAGAAAAATTAGAAATAATTTTAATATTGTCTCGTTGGTATTCTTAGCCACACCGCAGGCTTCAGACTTTTGAGCCCAGCTGAAAATAACAACGTGGCAAATGCCGTTGTTAGGGTATTTGCATAAACGATTTCCATCAAAGGTTTCACCGTGATCGGGAACTGTTAAACTCAGACCGTGATAGCTTTTTAACGACGGATCTTCTGACTCCTACCCCGTCCTCTGGTTAAAGATCATTCAATTTTTACCTTTCTATTAACTTGGTGTATTTCAACTCTGTAACCGACCGTTACGATTAGCGAAGCATGTTGTAGTATTGAAAGCTTAAAGGTCAGTGTCGCTCCTCCGAGTATTTTCAAGCTTTAATTGTTTAACAAATAATAACATTCGAATTCGATAATGCTGCGTGGCCCCTTTTAAAATTGTATCCATTCGAAACATAGGTGTATCTGGCAATTCTTGGGGCGTATTGCATGAATGACCCCAAAGACTTCATGGTGGAAATTGTTCTTGAAGAAATTTTGTCGACGTGCTTTTAAAAACAAACTCACTGAAGAACACTTACAGGACAGATGACAAAGGTCCCATAGGCGTGCTCAAAGTTTGGGCATGTGACCATTTTGACATATCTGGGGGGCCCCAGTCCTGCCTTGCCCCCCACCTTATTCTTGATGGACATGTCATTATAGATACACTACAAATGTAGAATAAGACTAATATCCGTTAAAATAGACTATTTTTTCCAGTGTTTCTTTAAAAAAAATTTGCCTTCTGCGATTTTTGACGATCACACTACGAAGCACATTTTTTGACAGAAAAATGTGTTTTTTCAAATCATGTAATTATCAATCTTGCTCTACATTTTTTACCGACGTTTGCAACTAAAATGCATGTATTGTGATGTAGTTTTTCAAAAAATTTCGGTTGTGGAGCTCTGTAACCCATCATAGTTTACAAAAATATTTCCCTTACGCCTTTATTGGTAATTACGTTTCTCAAACATGCATTAGTGGTCTAGTTTGCCTACAAAATTTCTTTCATAACTACCATTTCTCAAACACATTAGGACGACAGATGTATGTTAAAAATCTATTCTGTGTCGTAGTTCCCTTAATTGTTAAAGTTGCTGAATCATTTTTTCCATAGAAACTTGCGTAAAATTAATCATGGGCGATCTCCAAAACGTTTCTCCTACTAAACAAAGTTTTCTTTTAAAAATGTATGTGAATACCAATGAATTGAGATGCCGGTTTCCAACAAATGGTTCTCAAGTGGCTTGTGCGCACCTCGATTCTCATGGATCCCTCATATCGATCAAGACAATGCATTCAGTGACCTGGTCTTCCTTCCTCTCCCACAGGTATTTGGCGCCCTGATGCGTCCCCTGGAGGCTCCACCCTCATCTACCCTACAGCCCCTTCTGCAGCGCATGGCAGATGAGAAGAAGTTCCAGATGCAGCGTGGTTCCATCTGCACCAGTCAATATTTCATGGTGCAGCTGCCAGACGGCACCATGGAGCGGCGTGCCAAGATCACTGCCAACCTGGAGCCTGGCGTTCACTCGAGCCTCAATCTGGACCAGTCAGGCCGGCCGCCGGACCCTCCTTCCACAGCGCTGCCCACCATTGCCGAAGGCCGGGACGTGGAACACGAGGGCCCGAACAGCATCCCGAAGAACAAGAGCCTTCCAACGTTTGAGGGAGCCACACGACGTACGGCGGGCCGACCGGCTAACGGCTCCCTTAAGATGACCCAGAGCAACCAGACCGTGGACGGTGACCCCCGAAGGCAGGCCCTACAGCTGAAGACTGCCGGAAGCGGGGTCATCCAGAGCCGCAACAACAATGGCGATGTGGAAGAAGTCTGGGTTAATGTGGGTGGCTCACAAGCTGGCTCCACGGGCACGGTCGTCACCCAGATGACCAAGTCCAGTGAGAAGAAGGAATTCGTTCGGCCTATGTACCGCAAAGATATCTTCTACAGCGGCAGCATCGTCAACCTGCCCGAATACACGCAGTCGCAGCGGGACATGGCCACGTATCGGGCCAGTGTCGTGTCCATCCCCAAGTCCACAGTGATGGTGCAGCATGAGCCTGGTGGCGGCTACTCCTGCCAGGTGGCACCCGCTGACCCCGACGAGCGGCAGATCGTGTGCTGGTGCCTGGCCATTCCTCGTTCCATGACCGACACCGTGGCAGCCATGCTGGACTTCTCCCTCCTCAAGAGCGCTGTCTTCTTGCTCATCGCCATCTCCAACGTGTTCGGCATGCTGGGCTTCTACGTGCCGTTTGTGTACATCACAGACTTTGCAGGGGAGTTGGTGAGTTTGTGTTGGCAGGAAACTTTGAGTTTGTAGGTTTGCCACTGCCGATTCTGCTCATAATTCAGAAATTTCTTAAAATGACAATGAGGGTTGTTTATTGGAAGAGATTGTTGAAATTCAATTACTTTTTTGTTTTAAGGTAGGATTTCTGCAGTTTTTAAGAAAATTTGTGAGATTCAGTGAAGCCTCTCTGTGTTGGACACCTGCCTGCATTCTAAAAGTGTCCGTGTTGGAGTTAAGAGAGCTTAAACTACGATTTCGAAAAAATGTTGACTCTGCTAGTAATACAAAAAACTGGGTTCGTACCCACCTGGAAAGTCATTGAATGTTAGGGAAAAGAAAAATTGTCAGGGAAAATTGGCAGTTTTTCAAAAAGTCAGGGAAATTTATTATAGAACCTGAGCTGAATTGAGCCTACTAAAAATGGAATTGTCCAGACATTTGTACAGCTGCAACAATGCCTTAGTAGGTAATGATTTTCAAAATTTTTGAAACCGGCAAAATTTATTTTTATGTCAGGGAAATTCAGGGAAATTAATTTGAGAATTTGTGTACGAACCATGAAATAATAGTATGGGAAATGAAATTTTCTGGAACTTGAAGTGTTCTTAATTGCCACAGCATTGTGGGGAAAAGATAAAGACTTGGTCAACATGAGGGTAACGAGGTTCAGATGTTTTTGCGATCCCTTGCTAGAAATCATAGTAGAAATCTTCCCGTCATTTAAACTTTAATCAAACATGACTGGGGTTCTTGTGAAATTTTGTTTAAATGAGCCCTAGCTGTCTGTATAAGAGAATTTCTATCCGACATGAAACACTGCCCAACTTGCGAGTTTCAGGGTGTCCTTCTTACTGGGGTTACCCCTAATGGTAATTCTATGGCGCACGTCTGGTACAGACAAAAACTGTCAACAAAAATGTAGTGTCCGACCAGAGGTGTTTCACTGCTTTCCATGGTCAGTGAGCATCACGGGTCTCACCAGTTTGAATTCTGGACTTAACATGTTGGTAAGCAACTGGAGACACCGAAGGAAAGTAACCAATTTTTTATTTCAATTTTTCCAGGGTGTGGCTCCAGAGAGAGCAGCCTTCTTGCTGTCCGTCATCGGCATCACGAATACAGCTGGCAGACTGTTCTTCGGATGGCTGACTGATCGCCCCGGTGTTGACGCCCTTCTGGTCAACAACGTTTGCCTGGCGTTGAGTGGAGTCGCAGTCTTCGTGATTCCATTTTGCACAAATTATGCTTTGCTGGTGGTCGTCTGTGTCTGCTTTGGACTTTTTATTGGTAAGTTTCATTCACTAAGTTCACTTTCATGTTAGTTAATTTTTGTTGCATTATGGCGTTGTTGAGCAAACTGGTTAGATGCAAGTAAATAAAGAAATGACATTTCGGGTAAGTTTAGATTGGAGCATAGTAATGAAAAAGGCAAAACTAGGAAATCCAACACGACTTAACAAATAATCAATAAAGGATAAATTGTAGCAGTTACACTGCAGGGCAGGCGCCATTCTTGTCTTCTGGACAAGTAGGGTTGAAATATACATGTTGTTGCACACAATTAGGTAAGGGTATGTTTATCCTAAAAAGCCACAGTTAACATGACCTAACCATGGAATGTCCGCTTTAGCTGCCCCTGATTGCCTGGCAATCACTGCCAGCCCCTGGTCATTAGGAGACGCCCACTTTCTCGTATTCGCCGTGTAAATGTGCCCAAAGGCAAAAACTAAAGATAAATTCACGGCTAATTGACGAGGAATTTGAGTAGGTACTATGCCGAAGTATTCCCCAAAATTCCTGTAGGTAAACATTAAGTTTATGCCTACATTTTTAAAAAGTAGTTGACTCGAACATGATATACGAGGTTGCACATTTGACAAAAATGACGATTTATGCTTGATGTAAAACTAAAGTGCTGATTATTATTTTTAGCCGCTTACATCTCACTCACATCAATTATTTTGGTCGAGTTGCTGGGCCTAGATAAATTGACCAATTCCTTCGGTCTTCTCATCCTTTTTCGTGGAGCGGCTGCCCTAGTTGGATCGCCATTTGCAGGTATTCGCACATTAGATGCATTCCAGCCAAAAAAATCTTGAATGTTATCGAATTTTTTTAATGCTTATGACATACTGTACATCACCGTGTTAGCCATGGATAATTGGTGATCTCATGTCTTGCATCATCAGAAATATAATGATATGGGTTTCCTTCCTCAGGGGCCTTGTACGACCTCACTAAGAACTACACGCTGCCCTTTTGCGTGGCTGGAGGGCTCATCGTCTTCTCGGCATTGCTCAGCTTCTTCATTCCATGCGTCAGACGCTGGTCGGACCATACAGAGTCCAGGCTCTCAAGACCCAAGTTCTGCATCGAGCCAGAAGGCGATGATGTCCCTGCTGGGGAAACGTCCATGTAGGAGTTAAACAACCTTCCCGGTCCATCATTTTGCCGCTTTTGTGGTGAATTTGAAAAACTTTCTGATGGAAGTGCCGCTCTTGCAATGAGCGGCAGCATAGGACCAAACAGCCAGACAGAGAGCAAGAGTTGGTACTCCAGCCATACCAAGGAGCTGTAATGTTCACAAATTACCAAGTTAACCTGACCAGGTCAACACGTGCATTCAATGCATTATTTCCCAAATGGTAACTTCCGAGTAACGGGTGCTTCGGCAATCAGAATGCCGAGGTTGACAGTTGGAACCACCGAGGACTGATTCTATCAGGTGTTTACGAAATAATTTTCAAGGTGCGTTTATCATAGCAGTATTAGATTTCCAAATGGGTGGCCGATAGAATATTTTCACTTAGCTTCATTTTAATAAGATGACGTGTGGATTGGTAATCCATGTACAAGTGTAGTGTTTCTATAGGAGCCGATGAGTCAAGTAGGTCATAGGAAAAATTGAAAAACTGGTGATATTCGAAAATAATTAATGGTTTGCTAAATTCTATGACATTTTCATGAATTCCCAAAGACGTCGATCACGTTTTCTAATTTGGGGTTATCCAAAACCCGATATTCCGATTATTCGAGGATCTCTTTGATAATCTGTCATGTTTTTAAATTTAATTACCTGCACTGCGCTTCAATTATGCAAAATGTACTCACGTGCTCACCTAGTGAGCAATGAAACTCTTCCATTCTCCATTTTCTTTTCGAAAATTAGTATTTTAAACTACATAGCTTTAAAAGTAGATTCATAGATGTTACGTCAATAATTTTGTAAATATATGTATTTTGTAGTGATCTTTTGGAGTTTTCTTTCAATTTACAGAGCATCAATGCATCAAAAGTCGACGTTTGACCCCCAACCCCTCAACCTCTCCTACCCTCTCTTGGACGTCCTACTCCAGGGCTAATCCTTTTTGAAATTAACTCGAACAAGTTGTGAAAAAACTCCAATGAAATTTTACACCATTTTGTTGAAAAAATGACATTATTTGGGGAAGAAATGACGCCTTTTGAATTGCATGAGCGCCACCTGGAGTTGTTTTCCTCTGCAACAGTAAATAATGTACTATATACTGCTAGAAGATATGGCGATGATTGATCACCAGTGTTGATCGTCCTTTCAAATGTCTATACTCATCAATTGACAGTTTGGTAATTCTGTAGGACAATAACCGATCACGTGTTAATTTGCATCAACTTTGATTTAACCTCATGCCCAGATACTTTTAAAGATCACTGGCTGAATGAATGTTCACAAAAAATAAGTTTAAATCTATTTGACATCTTCAGAATTCCCACGGTCTGGATAAGTTGCTTTTATCTAGTCATCCTTTGCAAGGTTGTTTTCCAATCCGTGAACATAATTGACAAGTTAATTTCTTGTCACACCTATTCACTCCAACTACACTATCTGAATAATTTTAACCAAAATTGATCCTGAGATCACCGCGTTAACGCCTATATTTGACCTCTTTGACCAGTTGACCAGTTGTGGGAAAACGCAGAAAACGTCCAATTTCCTAGTGACTTGTGACCTAAAATTTGACAAATTGTCCTGACACGTATCAAACCTAATGTGTCGGAAACATGACCTATTGTCTTAAAACTCAGAAAATGCCTAATTTCCTGAAATTACCCGTGACCTAAAATTTGATCTATTAGTCCTAACACATATAAAACTCGTAATTTCTTCGAAACCTTTTTTACCGATTATGGCCAAATTTTCAGAACTTAACCATTGGGTTACCCTGATGGCGACAATCAATAAAAATGTGACCTCCAAACGTGTAGAAAGCACCTATTTTTTGGAAGCTTTAGCATCATGCACTTACGATAAAGACTAACTATAAGGAAACAATTCCTATCCAAACTATCCAAATCAAGACATCCATATTAATCAATGACCTAAAATTTGACCAGTTGTCCGAAAACGTAGAAAACGCCTATTTTTTCGGAAGCTTTCCTACCGATTATGGCCAAACTTGATCAATTTCGCCAACCTGATGACGACAATCCATTCTAATTTAACTTCTGTGACCTATGACTAAATTAGCCAATTATCCAAACCTGCAGTGTGTTTATTGTCATGGTCAATTGTGATTTTCTCGTCTTTGACTGGTTTAAATACATATGGGACATATTTTCAATAATTATTTTTATTGACACCAATCTGGATTTTGTAATGAAAAGTAGGCAGAGTCGGCAGAGGCGCTCCAGCCCTTGGCAGTCTGACACAAAGAACAAAAAGCTCAGTGCATTTTGGAACGATTTCTTCACCGGAAATGAGATTGAAACCGCACAACAGCTGACAAACAGCGCAGTTTCGAAGATCGCTGCATTCGAAGCCCAATTTGCGCCTAACAAATTGCCGAATTAACGAGCCGTTCGCAGCGCCACCTGCACAATTGGGAACAAAAATGTCACAAGGACGAGGAACTCGAAACGTTGCCACCGAATTAGGATGAAATTGGTCCACCGACACCCTGTGTTCTGGTCCTACGTGATTGGCTCAAAAATTGACATCGAAGCTGTCTATCAAGATCGGTATATAAACGCCAGGATGGAGCCATCGTGTATTAAAAACACGATTTGTCGCAAAATGTTCCCAATGACTGCTTAGAAGACATGAGATTCACTTGGTTGCCAACCATCGATTTTCAGTGAAAAGTTAATTGGACGATAATTTTGGACTTTCTACACCAAAAGCATCTCTGATATTCACCATCTGTTTGCGAAAAAAGGTAAGGGACTTTTTTATCATAATACTGTTGTCGTCCAGAGATTTTCTGAGCTCAGACTCAAGCCAGCTTGTAATGCGAGCTTGGCTTTACCGTATCTTTAAGAGTAAACTCATGCACTGAGGTAGAACCAAGATCAACTCTGGCTATCCAGCCTGCACTTGTCTCAAGCTCAGTCTCAAGAATGGTGCCTTTGCACAAGTCGCTGTTTGACCTTCTCTTGTGTGCTTTAACTTATTGACTGTGCTGTCTAACTCGTTTTCTGTGTATTTTACTTGTTTTTTTCCCGCTTTTCACTTGTCTTCTGTGCTTTAACTTATTGACTGTGCTGTCTTACTCGTTTTCACTGTTTTTCGATTTTTTTCTGTGCCCTTAACCTGTTTTCAATGCCTTTTACTCGTTCTCTGCTTCCCTTTGTCTCCTATGCTTTTAACTTGGTTTCTGTGCATTCTACTATTTTTTGGGGGCTTTTAACTTATTGACTGTTGAAAGCACATAAAACCAGTTAAAAGCTCAGAAAAGTTAAAAGCACAGAATTCAAGTTGCATTCACGGAAAACAAGTTAAAAGCACAGGAGACAACATGTTTTCTCTGCTTGTCATTTGTTTTCTGAGCTTCAAACTTGTTTCCTGTGCTTTCAACTTGTTTTCTGTACTTTCAACTTGTTTTCTGTGCTTTCAACTTGTTTTTTGTGCTTTCAACTTGTTTTCTGTGCTTTCAACTTGTTTTTTGTGCTTTCAACTTGTTTTTTGTGCTTTCAACTTGTTTTTTGTGCTTTCAACTTGTTTAAACTTGTTGACTGTGTTTTTTAACTTGTTTATACTGGTTAACTGTGCTTTACAACTCGATTACTGTGCCATTTGACTATGCTTTCCGTGTTAACAACTTGTGAATTCGGTTGTACCTGTTGGTAGAAGTACCACTATAGTCGTTGAAGTCCTTGAAGGTCGTCTGTGGTGAAGTCAGTGATGTCTAGGGGGAAATTCATGAAGTCACTGATAGTCCAGGCAAGTCCAATCTCGATCACAGACTGCGGATTTCAGGAAATTCTCGTGATTTCACTGACTTTCAATATCTACACTAGGACTTTTCACTCGTAGTTACTGCGTTGAAAATGTGCTGCCCTCTGTGGCAAAACACTGCGCTATTATGCTCTTCTTGACTTGTTACAAGATTAGCACAAGTATAAGCTTTGTACTGTTAACTGACAAACATCAGTACAAGTACATGGCATTTAGTAAATTATTATTTTAAAATAGGTTATGTTGCTTCAACAGAGCATAATGAATTCAGTATACATAGAAAAACTGCAATTCGACAATGACATATCATCCAGTGACCCATGATGCAAACGGGATGGTGATGTCACTCTTAGCTGCTAGTCCATTTTTAAATGGGACAGATTGATACAGAATGTTTGTAACGTGTAGCTTTTTATTTCGCAGTTACGTTTTTATCAACAAATTTTAGAATAGGTTATAACGTCAATTTATTGATGTTGGACTCCATCCGGTCGTGGCCAGCAAAAGCAATGACTGGTTAGTTGCTGATTTATGATTAGAACATAACGGAATTTGGTCAGTTTGTCACGTCTCCAAGTTTTACTGCTTTTTTTGCTACTGACAACTTGTTATTCGGTGATCAAGCTTAGCTTCACCGATCACCTGATTAATGGTCGATCTCAAATGGCCGTCAGCCGATAAGTGAAGTTGTTGCTATTTTAATATCCGAAACCATTTATATTTATCAAAACTGGTTTCTGCGCTAAAAACCGCTGCAAAGTTCACTTGACACGGCACTCGCGCTCCTTGACCCCTTGGAGACATATTTGGTGTCGTGAAATATGAAAATAGAACCGGGCAAGGAGGTTCATGAAAAATTATGGACTGTCCAACTTGATTCACTTTTTCAACAAGAATTCGCAATGATAGTTGATGCATTCTTCCAAAAACTCTTTCGATAAATCAAGCAATCAAAAATTCATTTGAATGAATTTTTGTTAAAATATTTAAGAATGATTAATACTTCCATTGTTATTTCTGAATAAACGCAAAATACACTCAAAATCCATTACTTCTGATAGATATTTTTAGATTTTAAGTTTATTGTGAGTCACTTAGGCATAACAAATATAGAAATTATGTTGTTTTTAAAAATAACTTTTTACAGTATTAACAAACGCCATGAGCGAACATTTAAAAAAACTGCAAGAAATAATGGCTGTCAAGTACGTGTATTTTCTCAAACCAATTTTCATAAATATTAAAAACAAACACTAATAACAGTTTTTTATAATTAAAAAATCAATAATGCATTTTAATGGATTGTGTAAAACATTTCATTATTATTAATAGTGATGGTAACGCTTCAGGCAAAAGTTTTGAACAGCTCTCTCAGAAATATTGGATTTTACGTATATCTAACGTTATTCAGTAGTACAAAGATAATCAGAAACCGTTTGTCACATTTTGGAGCACATCCACACGTGTTTATCACATGACGACAACTTAAACCATGAATGCAAGTTGCACTGTTTTGATTGTGACATATTGGAAGTTCTTTAAATGTGTGAAAGTTAAATTGCTCATCAGCAATATATTCTTCTTGTCCACACAAGAGCACGTGGGCTACCAGAAAATATTTCTCAATAAAATGTCACAACGGTCACCAATGGCGTGAGATTGCGCATTTGCCTTTACATGATGAAAGCGAGGACATTGTCTGACTGCAAGGTTCTGGGAATTGGGAATGTCCTGCTGCAGAAAGACAGTTAAAGAGTGAACTATCAAAGCATCTCGTCAGTATAAGTAGTACATGCTTGAATGGCTTTAATAGGGCCATAATTAAAGATTTGTTTACATAATGCGTAGCACGTTGGAAGGCCTCCAAATTGGTCAAAGAGCACTTGACTTGACCTACATGGAATTCACTTGCCTTTCATGGCCCATCCTCAGGTTTGAAAGAGTGTTTGCAAAACCTTTGCTCAGACCAGCGTCAAATTACTAAAAACAGTAGTTGTAGCTCCTATGGTTATCTGACAAGTCCCTGATTATGTCATCAGTGTGTAAACAACAACAGGTTGGACGCTTTGACCGATGGTCACTGGCGTCAGACTTCTGGTATCAACGTCACTATGAGCGTCAAAACAGCGACTTTGTTGTCAATCGCGTCCTTGACAGGCTCAGGTCACAGGTTACCATGTGATAAATTGAAATCTCGTATCTACATATAGAGCGCAGGGTTTTTGAAATCATTCTGAAAAACTAGACCTCAGACGATACATGTACAGTGTAGGTTTTAGCCAACATTTTCATGTAAGAATTGTTAATATTACCTTTGTACTTGCAAAAGAACGAAAGTGGCGACATTTTTGGTAACACAAGATCACAAAAGCTGGGTTTGACATATTTCTATGAAATACGCCTGTAGGACGGATTTTGTTTAGCTCAAAATTCACTAAAAATATTCTGGAATATTAATGGAAGCAACAGAAATTTTTTCGAAAAAATACGCCTGGTAGGACGGATTTTATTTAGCTCAAAATTTACTAATGATATTCCGTAATATTAATAATTAAGGAAAAGATCGTGGTGAGATTTTTGAAAGTGGATTTCCGTCAAATGTTTTTCATTAATACAGTCGAACTCGGTTATAACCAGCAAACTGCCATAGCAGATTTGGTTTTTGCAGAATCTCGGATATAACGAGCAAATTTTCGAAAGTACGGTTTCCAAGACATCAAAACTTAAGTTAACGTTTGGGTTCTCTTTTCATAAGGACATCAAGTTTCGAGTATACCCTCAGGTGTCCCCCACTGCCAATTTCTTTCGCAAAAACGAAAACTAGTCATTAGTGCAGTCATTACTCATTAGACCACTTACATGTATGACACTTTGGGACGTTAAAAAATTACGTAATCATCTTGGTGAAGGGGTTTCACAAATTGGATTTATATGGTGTTTCAATGTGATCAGAAATTTGTGTGACAAAATCCGTCACATTCATACATGTTCTGGCAGTTCTGATACCATCACTAAAATGAATATTTTCGCCACTACTGTATCCCACACAGTCCCAAACATCAGCGCTGCAACCTCCATAGAGTTTAACATGGTGGTGGCAGTAGTGTTGGTTTGGGGCAGTGTGGGGTTCAGGAGCATCGAAAATATTCATTTAAGTGATATGGTATCAGAAATGTCAGAACATGTATGAATGTGTCGGACCATAAAATAAAAACAAGTGACACGAAATTAAGGCTGGAGGAGACATTGAACGTCTCCTCCATTGCAGGTTTGCCATACTGTTCAAATACTTTTTTTGCAATGAAAATT
>JAQGAF010004423.1:0-14422 GCA_034687865.1 Kryphioiulus occultus
CCCTGTATACGTTCGAGTGCTCCCACAAAACCGTCAAAGCAGTCTGTCCACCTACACGTGACGTCACTGGTAAGTCACCCCGGTTGTCTACCAGGGTTTTCGATTACCGCCGGTTCTTTTGGTGTGTCTTGGGTATTAGTCTGTTACCTTGCTTGAGAAATTAGGCGGTATTCATTCAGTGTCTCTATCATTCATACATGTATACTTTATCGCAGTGATTGGTACCAGCACGCTTGAAGCCACTTTAGCTGAACGTTGGAAGCTTTTAAAATTTTCCGCTGGGGTTTGGACGTGGGATTTTGGATTACCAAAACATTCGCTGAAATGGTAAAGAACATTTCGTTGTCGCTCTGGAGCATTTTGATTGATGAAGTTGAGGAAGAATCCGATATTTGTGCTCAGGACACATGTACCTTTGTCAGCTACATGTAGAAATTACCTTTTGAAAATTTGGAAACAGCAGGGGGTTTTTCTATTCAACTTAGAAAACTTGGAAACTCGGCATTTTAATTGGCACCTAAAATTTTTTAGCATCAACATTATAGAGTTAGCGTTTATTGTGGTAATTGTGAAGAACACCTTTAAGGTTTCAGTGTTGATGATCTGCTAAGGGGGTTATTCGTGGGGGGTAAATGTATCTGCCCTACCGTTAGGGCTAGTATTCTTGTAGGAATGTCAGCAGTATACTGTAAATGGATGTTTTAAATAAATTCATGTACCTGTTAGAATTTTTTAAGGTTGGGCAGATTATCCCCTGCTCCGCCATAAACACGATGGTAATGTGGGCTTCTCCTGACGGCTCGTAGGCTGACTGTGAATGCCTGGCGGTTATACGGCTAAATAAATAAATTGCATGTTATATGGTAGTTTAAGCAAGGCTTAAAAAAACGAAAAAAAATAAATAGCAAAAGGATAAATTGCAGCGCTATAGGACATGTTGCATATGTATAGTCGACAACTTGGGTTGAAAAATACACATTTCGTGCACTTTTGGAATAAGGCAAAATCTGTAGTATATCCCCAGCCTGTCCTAACTACTCGTACGCTCGCAGTGAATGCCTTGTGGTTGGCAGCTAAATAATAAATTACATTTTAGATGAGTTTAGGTTACATTAAACAAAAAAATCCCAAAACAGAAAGGATGCAATGATAGCTAGGACAGGTGTCATTTTTGAATACTAGACTTATCTTTGAGCTAGAATACAATGCAGGTTTGAAAAACAATTATTTTGTGTACATTTGAAGCAGGGCATAATTTGCAGTATATCCGAAGCCCACTTTCTCATAGTGTCTATGGCGGAGCTGCAGTACAGCCCCACTTTTCAAACATTTCAGTTATTTACTCGAGCATCACTTTAAAATTATGACTTCAAATTCTTGTGATTTTTTTTTCCGGATTTTTCATTCAAGCATATGCATTGCTGATGTAGTAGAACCTCCAAAGCTGATCACCACATCAACTCAAAGTAGGGTGACCTCTACATGTTGACCATTTGAATCTCTGTATGTTGTATGTTGCCCACTTGGACTATGATACACATTAGTAATTTACACTGTATGTTGACCAACATGGACTCAACATGTAAAGTCATGGTTGATTAAATTTATTGACGGCTTGCAAAACAGCTTTGAACTTCTATTGTACCGTTCGTGTAACTGCTGGATAAATTTGCAGCACATTAGCAATGCTGGTACTTTATCATAAACATTTTAATGAGATTATTCATGAATGATGAATGATTACTGTCAAATGTCAGTACATGCATTTAACGGAATTAGTCCTGTGTGGGTACAAGCATCGTTCCATATGTTGACCAATTTGCAACAGTCTTTTGGGTGGTCAACTTACAGAGGTTCTACTGTACTCTGGTACTACTGCATCGTTGGCGTTGTTAATGGCCGCTTGTACCATGCTTCGTTAGTTTAATCGGCTGTTGCTCAGCTTTATTGTTCGAAAACAACGCATATCTGCTTCTGATCCCGATTAAAATTTAACGAAGCGAGCTGCCCTCAGCCACAGGAACTTGAAAAACCGCTAAAAACGAAAATGTTTCAAGCCGTGCTTGCTCGCTGAATTATCGCCTAATTAAAGTCGTGTTTTGTATTCGAGTTGCGCGAACTATGCATAATGCAAACATTCATTTCTCGGATGAATCCCGTTGGACGAGCAAGAGACCTCAATTCCTTCCTTCCTTTTGCATTTCTGAGCCAGGCGACTGTTAGGGAAACAATGGGCATGGCTAATTAGTAATTAGCGCGTGTAGATGGGTTGTTAGCTGGCGGAATTAGAATCCGGTTTCCATTACTGGCTTATTTTGGGTATAAATACTCCTGCAGAGACACTTTATTGCGGACCAGCAGCGCTTTTAACGTGTTTACAGTTGCTTCTGCTTGTTAGCTGTTGTAAACTTTCGTTCGCTCATCGCCAAACGGGAGATTAACGGGCGCGCTGAAGCATTTGGGAGCAAGCTCGTAAATGGAAACGAGCGCATTTTTTGCGGAAGGCGCGTTCGAGAAGATAATTGTGCGAATTTTGGCACGATGCTGAATCCACCTGTGGCTTGTTGTACCAGCTGAATAGTACTGCAGTGTTACCGCATTAAGATCACATAATATAGTTAAAACATGCAGATGGGTCGAAAACATATGTTTGGGAACAGGGCTGGATTATCCTACTGCATAAGCAAACTAAGCACTTGATTTGAGCATCAAGGGAAAGCGGGGCAACGCATAGTGAAAAATGGTATTTATGCTCAGATTGGAATGGGGGCTAATATTGCCAAAGCATTAGTGTATAAAACTATTAGCCTAGATTCATCATTTGCGATGGTTTTTCTAAATATTTTGCCTGGGGCACTTCCGGTTTATTAATCTCACAAGTTGGTTGATATTTGGGCTAAACTATGTGCATAGTTATGAGCTATTTTTGATAAAATCCACTAAAATTCATTATTGGTTAATTCTTTAAATTGCCGTCAGTGTTACTGTTGCTTTTAGTATTTCTGGAAAAGCTTTTCTAAATCCACAATTTCTGGTAGTTTTAAAAATAAACATTATAATCAAAAATGTTTTATTTCTCTCATTTGTGGTGTTGCATTTCTAAAAATTTCGGCAACGTTGTTTCAAAATTAATCATGTACCTGTTTTAGTAAATCAATGTACATTATGCCTTAATATTTTATTAATTATATTATTGTTAAAGATGCAGTGGAACCCAATGTAAAACACTAAAATAACTGAAAAGTGACAAGTCTCGGTGAATCGTACAACAAAGAAGAAATCCCACTCTAAAATATACGTCACCCCTTACCCACCAATGTCAATAACTCAAAAATCATTAATTTTGAGTT
Organism: Kryphioiulus occultus; assembly: GCA_034687865.1. Classification (NCBI taxonomy): domain Eukaryota; kingdom Metazoa; phylum Arthropoda; class Diplopoda; order Julida; family Julidae; genus Kryphioiulus; species Kryphioiulus occultus. Next base: position 3,351 of record JAQGAF010004423.1, read on the forward strand.
ATGACGTCGTTACAGCAAATGAGCGTTATATGATATAATGGGCTTCTTCTAACGACTTGTATGCTGGCAGTGTTTGCCTGGTGGTTAAGGACAGGGTTGGTTGATTTAGACCCAATGTGATATTAAAATAAATTAAGCAATCAGCATTTAGTTGGTCTCCTCCTTCGGTATGGTCCACGCTCCAGCATAGACATTGAAAAAGTGGGCTTCTTTGGACAACTCGTAGGCTGGCAGTTATTGCTTGGCGGTTATTGGCATTATACTGTTAAGTTAATTTAGGGTAAACACAAAAAGTAATAAATATCCGGCAGTTAAGGGAGCTCAAGGACAGCTCAGGTAGAGTTGATAAATATATGTGAATAATGTGTACTTGGAGCAGGAGCTATGCCGAATTTTACCGAGTCGTTATTATTATAAAAAAAAACACAAATTACTTGCAAACCTGGATGACAAGCTAGGGATTTTAGCGCAAATTTCTCATCATTTGCCCACCCCATCTCCATCAAATCATCAGTTGCCATGATGACATAATACTTCAAAGTCCCTTTACACAACACTTACGTGACATGGAATGACTCGTCATGTCACAGGCGTGGCCATTTCATGGCAACTGGTCGTTTTCTCACAAAAAATGCCCCGACTGAGAATGGGACTGTTAGGAAAATGTCATTTGCAACCTGGTTTGCGTTACGCAGCTGGATGTTCGGACAAAGTGCCCAGTGTCACATTTTCCAGATTCACCTGCATGTACATGTCTTTGTCGGAGGACATCGGGCGTTATTCGAGCGCACTAAATGGGGCAAAACCGCTAAAACCAAGCTGTTCACCAGATATTGTGTTCATTTCCATTACGATCGCCGATAATTTGACGTCATTCATGCTAGCCGGGTATAAAAAGGGCGATTTTATGGTGCGCGTGTTTCTTGTCCCGATTATTGAATCGTTCAGACCGCCCCCGCAGCAGTGCGATTTCGGAGGCAAGTACACGTACACGTAGGACTATCTGCGCCATTCATTTCTGCCATTTATGGCTTTTATTTATTCATGCGGCTTCTATTGCGAGATGTCAATATAGTTGCAGATCCTTTGTGTTTATTATCTTAGCCCAGTCGATAAAGGCTGGTTTTCTGCCCGCGCGCGGGATCTCGCGAGAGATCAATGGCTATCCATAATTGAGTACAGGATGTAGTCTCAAGTAATGTATCCTCCAGCTATTCTAATCTAACATGCATCCATAATGTTTAAATAATGGCATGATAGACGAGATATTAGATGAACGCCGAGGGCATGCACTGGAAAATGAAGGCAAAACAAGCCGAAAGGCTATTTATCTGCTGGAAATTTCACTCGTAAACATGCGTGACCCTCGACTGGGCATCGTTAACTATTCAGCGTTAACAGTGCGTGCCAACGTGCACAAGGTGGAACGCAATTTCTTGAAATCTGCTCTTTAAAGGCCAGGGAGGGGTGACGGGATGACGTTTCTGCGGCTTTTGAGTTGTCAACATTCTTCCGGAAATGTCAAGGCTCGAAACTGCGTTCGGATAACTCGTTATGTCAGATTTTCGGCTGTACTACGGTATATGCCCCGCACCAACATAAGTGCAATGAGAAAGTGGGCTTCTCCTAACGGCTTGTGGGCTAAAGGTGATTTCCTACGGTTAAGGGAAACAGAAACGATAATACACAAGTATGAAAGCTGCAGATGCTAACACCTCAATTTGCTAAGAATTTGGTCAATTTTTGTTATTAATTGTTGTTCGGGGAGATTTTCAAATCTGTAAAACGAACCGATTTTACATGTGCATGTCTAGTGTGTGTTTAAAACTGTCATAGTTTTTACTCGCGTATCACAACCAATGACTAAGTACATCCAAGATGGTCGCCAATGACTAAGTACATCCAAGATGGTCGGTCAAGATGACAGCCAATCTACACACATGCATGGAGTGGAACCTGGAATTTAGAAATTAGAACTATCTTAATTCCAATCAAACGACTAGGACATGCACTATACGATTTTCACAAAAAAGTACATGTACGTGTATTTATAACAAACCAATGTATGTTTAAAGCTGTCAAATAAGTTTTACCTACGTGTCTCAACCATTGACTACCGATATGTACATGTACTTCCATGATTGTGACCAGTTCTAGATGGCAACCATTGCACACATAGCAAGATGTGGAATCTGAAATTTAAAACTGTTTTATTTCAGCCTACTTTACTCCAAACTACGATTATAAAAATGCAATAATGCATGCAGTTTGATAGACGTAGTTGACATCTTCAATTAATGAAATGAGGGAACTTTCATTTGTCAACTAACATTGTCTGAGCAGTTTTAGCTATCTGCTTCATGTTCATCCACTGTAATTGTACCTCGACAAAATTTGAATAAAACATGTCCCAGTGACAAATTATTCATGATATTTTTACGCGGTTATGGCGCTGCTCTATTTTTAGCTAGAATTCATTGCACGTCATTGGCTGGCGTCATTTGTATTCAGGATTGGTCTTTAGGAAAATACAATTTAGTCAAAACATGATGTTTTCTATTCGTTTTGAAACATTTATTTCCTTCCTGGATTTTTTGTCGAAAATCAAATGGCAGATGCTTTGGCTCCATTGCTGTTGGAAGATCTGCCTGAAGCTGCAGGATTGTTCCTATGACAACTCGACCTCATCAGTCATGTCTCTGGCGACCAACGAACGCATGCATCACTGTGAGACATTCGGAACATTAAAGAGATGATTCGATCTTGCATTTCAAAGGAGAAAATGTCGACTGGCGGCAGATGTGAGGCTGTGTTAATATGGTATAAATTTACCAAGTACATCATCCCCATACGTTTGGGTGGAGAAGGGAACCGTTGCGTGTGGGCCAGCATAAATGAATGATAAAATAATGCGTGCGTTTTGCGTGTACACAAAAAGCATTCATGTGCGAGATTGGAACACTTTCTTATTTGCATCCAGGGAAGGGAGGTTCACGCTTTTCGCAATGACACCATGGAGTCTTCTGGGGCTTAGGCCCCGAGTGGTATGCAGATGGCGCCACATCTGCGCAGCTCTAAAAGAAGCACAGAAACGAATGGCGACAACATCACTTATGGAAATGTAACGTGCCTGAAGGTGGTTTTTGGAGTTCTTTGCGAATGTTATGCAACAAGCCTGCCTTTTGAGACATGGAATTTAGAAGGCAAATACATTTGAGAAAATTGAACACGAAGACATGTTGATATACAGTATTTGGTATTTCCATCCTTGACATGTATTCGGTTCACTTGACGCATAATCAAATACAGTAGAACCTCCAAAGTTGACCACCTCCCAATGTTGACCACATTTTAACCTACCGGACGGTCACCACATTAACTAAATGGAAGGTGACCTCTACACGTTGGCCACTTGCACCTCTGTATGTTATATGAATACCACTTGGACTATGACACACATGTACGTTGACCAGCACGGTGTCAATCGGTACAGTCATGGATGATTAAATTTATTGGCTGCTTGTAAAACTTATACTGTACACCCCTGAATAGCAACTGCCTCTATAGAGGTAGAAGAGTTTTGGACTTAGATTACTGTGTTGTTGCTTTACTATTCCAGTACTACTGGTGTGTACGTGTAATTGCTGGTTAAATTTGCAGTACATTAGCAATACTGCTACTGTATTATGAACATTTTTAATAACATGGAACTATTCGTGTATGATGAATGTTTACTGTAAAATGTAAGCACAAGCAGTACAAGCCTCGTTCCATATGTTGACCGCCACTTTATGTTGACCAGTTTGAGACAGTCCCTTGGGTGGTTAACTTACACAGGTTATACTGTAGTTGAAAACTTTTCACTGCTTTTTATGTGGTTCTTAGTTACAAATCTTATCACGGGCTCTTAATTACTTAGTTTTGTTAAAGGTATGCATGGCTACATTGCTATTTGTTCTACATGCAACCAAGTGCATAGATAAATGTATGATTCCTTACTGAATTTCAAATCCAATACATGTATATGAATGTTCCAACTCTAACGTGTATTGCATTAACTGTTAGATTTCCAGTAATAACGCATTATTTCATGTAGTAAATTTATTTAATATTGAAATTAGTAAGAATGGTGGATGTAAAATTACTAATATGGGTTATTAAGCGGGGGTATAAAAATGGGATTTTGGCACGATCCATCTACAATACTCTAATATCAAAGTTGTATGGCTATCTGTAAAAGCATAATTATTATCATCATAATCGAGTTTATAGTTTATGCTAAAGCGACACATTAGTGTCGTAAATACCGTTATTGTGGTATGGAAATATTCCCATTATTAGCCCAATTTAACTGAAATATATGCATGGAATAAATTGAAGCTGAATTACTCTGCTTACAATTAAGCAATCCGGTTTGTGTATAGGACAAGAAAGATGACCGGCCAGGTGCCAATTTTTGAACTTTCACAACGTTGTGTATTTTCGGGTTGCGTTTTTTAATTGGCTAGACACTCCTACCGCTGCAAAATCACAGCGTTGGGCGGGCCTATTTCGAAACTAGAGAAAACTAGAGAAAAACAGAACGTTGTGAAAGTCCAAAATTTGGCCCAAGGTCACCTGTATTGGGTTAGCGTTGTGTTTTCATAATAAATTCAAATAAGCTTAGATTTAACGTGATTAGTCGAAAGAACAATGTTGCAATTTTGTGCTTTCGGCTTGGCATTGTGTGAAAATTATGTCTTCCCCCCTAAGTTCCCCATCTCTGAATGGGGATCTTCAGAACGGATTTATGTGGACGTACAAACCGCACAATGCAGTTGTGACGTGGGCATTTTCCATCAATTCAATTACAGTGGTCGAAGGGGGCACTGACCCCATGAAGTGTCAAAAACTCTCCAGAGGCTTGTTGCCAAGGAGTTCATTGTTGCTCCATAAGATCCACCCTGATGTCGCCCTCAATCAATTCAACGAGTGACCTCTGAAGTTAGGCGTGATTAACGCCTTGGCAGTAGCAAATGCCATTAGGAAATGTTGAAATTTGATAGAGGCCAACTCTTTAGTTGACCAGCTGAAAACCAGAACACTTAATACAGTGGGTTTCTACAGGGAAGATCACCCTCTGTCCAGATTACATTTTTTGTCATCTTCGATATACCAAAAGTACTTAACAGTGACGTACAAAACCACTCTACCTTGCTCAGTTCCCTCCGGGTTGTTCACTTGAAATCAATTGGCAAAGTCTTTATTTCTTAAATTGCAACCATTAAAGGATGTTGTACACAAAACTATACGTACATTACAGCATTGCTATAGTCAGCAGTTCTACGAATTACGGCATTTAATGTGAAGGACTGCTCTCATTGATTTTTGTTTTAATTAAAAAATTGTAATATTTTATTTGTCATCTCCTTCACATCGGATGAATTATTCACTCCAACAATTTTTTCCTGAATTTCATCAAGTCTCTGGCAAATGATGCGAACTGCCTGATGACCTTTTTTCTCATCACCACCACCAGATGGTTCCACTGCACGATGCACCTCCTCTATGTCAGTAGCATTTCCTGACATTAAATAAAATTGGCTAATGAGGATCGTAAAGAAAGTTAAAATCTTAATGTGTTTTTGTAAAGAACAGAGGTACCCTGCAAGAACCCTACGACGGTAATTGATTTTCAGCCCGTTTTAAGGTTTTCTTGATGAGCCTAACATGGAGCTGATGCCGCTTTATAGATCTAATTTACTAATGGGATGCAAGGCATGCTTGTGATGGCTATGCTTAAATCGTGATGCCCTAAATTAAGTTATTGGTGATTGAGCACGTTTGCGGGAGTGCGTTGCCACCTTTCAACATCCTATATTTAATGCGGCAAAATGTTGATAACATTGAGTATCTGGTGATTCCAATCCATGATCTATGGTGTGGCATTTTTTGGAGTGAAAATATAATTGGCTCGTCTGTGGTAGAATAGAGTGCGTACAGCTAACATCAAGTAAATTTGGTAGATCATATAATAAGTGCATTGCTGTTCCTTTTCTGTCTTTTGGACAATATGAACATTCTAACAAGCACAATTAATGTTCATCACAGTTTATTGCTGAATTAACTCGAGCTCTGAGTGGTTTAAAAGCATAATTTAATTTATTTCAAAATGTGATTTTTTTTTCTTTGTTATCAAGTCATTTTCTTGGCAATGTCTCTTCAAAATGTCGATTTTGAGCTCAAATTAGAGGATGGGAAGTGCCTCTCCATCCTCTAATCCACTGCCAAATCGGACAACCACCTCCCTCCATCTTGAATGTCCTTTTCCAGAATGTTCAGGGAGTAAACAAAATAGTGATGGCATTTGCTATAGTTACATATTTTTTATTAATCTGGTGTGTTTACCCTCAATACTGCCTCAGTCTTTCTTGGAATTAACCCTAAAACGTTCCGAACAGTCTAATATAATTTTAAACCATTCATCTAACTAGGCTGTCTTAGATTTGCTTTTGAGATGTAGGTTTACCTCACTCATGCCGCCATTCGCGATATTGTTCAGATGTGAAGATTTTGGAAACCAATGAAGTTGTTGAAGTTGCCCTTCAAACAGTGTTGCCAACAACATCAAATGTCATTGCCCACTCTGTCAAAGTGCTATTGGTTATGTCGAGGTGCAATCGATGCGAATAGTAGTAACTAGGAGAGTAAAACTAAAAATAGTTCCACATTGCCATCTAAAATATGTGGTTGCATACACAATATCGAGAATAGCCCCTCAAAAATTGAGGCACCATTACGATGAAATTTCATCATTTTCCTTATCCGTATAACATGACAACACTGCATCTGAATAACTAGATGAGCTTCATCCTTGGCCTGATGCATCATGATAAGCAACCAGAATCGTCTTGTGTCGAGTTTAAATTTGGTGACACGGATCTCGTTTCGTGGACAAGATGATGCCTCATCCCTCTGCCTAATATCTGAGATCCTTCAGCCATGCACAATTAGCCCCTGCGAAACAGAACTTCATAACCTTCCAGTATCAGGATTACGTTGGTGATATGGAGGTTCAGTCGATGTTATAGTACAACAATACAATAATTTATTCAGTACGGGCCGAAGTTCAAAGTAGAACTTGCATGGACCTCGAAAACTTACAAAAGAAATTTGAATAATTACGTAGAAAAATGCAAAAAAACATTTAGAACTTATGCAAGGCAAAAGAAGAAATATCGAAACTCATTACATTACATATACTCTATTAGTAAAAACAAAGTGTACTCTGAATGCAAGGCAAAAAGAAGACATCAAAAACTCATAAAATTGCGCAAAATAAAAAATTAAAAAATATATTACATTGTATACATGTATGTTAACCAAAATAAATATCCAGTCAGCCGTATTCTACACCCAAAAGTTTTTTTTTTCAAAATTCTTTTGAGTCTACCTAGCTTAATAATTTCCAATAAATCCCCTGGTAGGTGATTGAATACAAGTAGGAATTCGAAATTTCTCAGTTTTTTGCCATAGTCATATCTAACAAATAGTTTAGTATACATGTATCTATATGTGATAATCTATGTATAAATTGTAATAATATTACTAGTAAAACAAGTTACTCATTGTTATCCAAAATATGTGGTTGCACAGTATCGACAATAGCCCCTCCCAAATCGAGGCACCCTTAAGATGAAATTTCATCATTTTCGTAATTCATGAAACATGACAACACTGCATCTGAATAACAAGACTAGCATCATCCTTGGCCTGATGCATCATGATAAGCAACCAGAGCTGTCTTGTGTTGACTTGAAGTTTGGGGAAACGAATCTCGTTTCGTGGACAAGATGAAATCTCATCCCTCTGCTTGATATGTGATCTTGCAACAGTGCACATGTAGTCCCAGGGAAACAGAACTTCCAAACCATCCGGTATCAGGATTCTGTTTCCGGGGGCGCTTTTTGCGTTTGTCTCTGATAAATTAGACCTAATGGAGCCCAATTCGAGCATGATGTTCAGCAGGCCTCACGGTAATGGCAATTGTTTCACGAGGGTGAGCATGTGCTCCTTGGGAACGGATGAAGCCCTTTGTTGATTTCGCTCGCTTGGCTGACTCGGCCTGTGCATTATTTGCAAATTATCCTCCGAGTGATCCATTTCCAGGGATTTGCGGCATTAGGGACCCCGCTAAGGCCAGCGTAACCCCGACTTTTTCCATTCATCTTTTCAGCCAAGATGCGCTCGATAATAAGCGGATGCTGCGCTGTGCAGCCTATCATGAAGCTCGTTTGTTTATATTTCGCTGTAAAATGGCACTAAATTTCGCAAGGGATAATCCCGCATGTTTGGAGCGCGTCAAGCGTGTGATTTTTCTGCTTGAGCTGGCCAGGGGCGAATAGTGCCATCCATGGACCCGTCACTAATAAACGTAAAACGCCGCCAGGATAGCTAACGGCCCGTTAATGTCCCTGCTTGCATCCGTCATCAGCGTAATGTGGCAATTGGTAGATGAGCTTTTGTGCAAATGGCCACTGGCCAGCTCAGTGACATCTGGACCTGGATGAAGGTCCATTGGTTGCAATGTGCTGCAGTTGTCAACAGCATTGCAGATTCAGTGGTTTACCTACGTGTACGCATGTGAAACTTCAATAAGTTGGGCTGAAATTCTCGGTAATAGTAGTTTTCTGGAGATAAACAGGGAACTTGATCATGTTTGGAATTGTCAACGAGAGATGGTAACTCGTAAAATGTGTACATCAGGCTGTGGACTTTAGTGATTTTTCCGGACTTCAAGGACTCCTTTGACTACAATGGGACTCCAAGGACTTAAGCATAACTTCAGATTTCAGTGACGATACTGAGACTCCAAGGGCTTCCATGGGACGTCCTATGCATAATTACATACATATGGTAGGAATTCCATACTGAGGACGTTCAAGGATAATTTATCATATTAAACTTCGAAGTCAGAAAGTACTTGAAATTCGCAGTCTTTGAACGAGGCAGGATTCGCTCGAACTTGCAGTGACTTTACGAACTTTACCTTACAGTCTTCAGTGATTTCAATGACTTCAGTTGGACTTCAACCAACATGTACACCTGGCTTGACAAATTGGCACTCTCTCGGTTGTCACTTGTAACATTATATGAGTTTTATTGCACAAGTCAAAAATATTCTTCAAATTTGGATTGGATCACCAAAAAATGCGTGCTAAACATGCGATATGTGTGGCATGTCTTCCTGAAATCATGCCATGTGTTTAACATGCGTTTGTTTCAAACATGAGCGTGTTTCAACTCTTTTATTACATGTCGGTTTCATGTTGCTTCCATAAGTTATTTTGTCGTCGTTTTCGCCTTAGGACAAATACGTTGTCAGGGAAGTCTATAATTGGCGGGTGCATGCGAAAGTTAATTGATCATATCGATGAGGTGCATTTTTTGTTCAGTAGTTCAGTTGTAATTGAGCAGAAGATTACATTCATTAATAGTGGACATCTTAATTGGTATTACTAAGCAAAAACGGAATTGTCTTAATTAAGCGTTCATTGTATGATTTCAGGACTAGCTGAGAAGGGATTTGAAGGGCATCGTAGATAACATGATTCCGAATATTCTGTTGCTCGGAAGGAGTGACACATCATGGTTCCCGCATATGTAACCGAGCTTAGAAAGTAACTGGAGCGTGTCATTAAATCACTATTAATTAAATACAGATTTAAAGCCTATTTTTGGTTCGATCAATAGCATGGCGGAGCTAACCAAACCGTAATGTAAACGATGCCTCACCGCTTTTAATATTGTGCTTATTCATTTACCAATTTTAAGAAATCGTTTGAGCAAGCCACCGAAATCGATATAAAGACATAATTTGACCATAATATTGCATGTTTTCACTTTGATATGCGCAATATGTTGATTTATTGATTCAAATCATGTTTACCAAAAATATTAACATGGTAAGTGCATGTTGCATACATGTCTCGCTTTAGCTGTGATATGTTGAGAACCTCTCACAATTCCATATAAAGTTGTGCGTGCTAACAAATTTGTGTCAACAATCCCCAAGCTATAAAACAAAATAACCAGCTATCTAATCCTAATTCAGGTAATTAACATAAATTTTGCTCATGGCTCTATCATAAAGCATTCGCAATCTCCTTGTTTGGTCTTTGATGGTATCTGCCACCACCACTTTGGTTTTACAAATATTTATAAAATGTAAATAATGGGCGTTGGGTATTTTCGTTTTGATACACGCTCGTATTTGGTCTGCCTCTATCACCCCAAGTGCACCTTGAGGTGTCCAGGGAAAAAGTCTGTTTCCGTTATGTGCATGTTTGTATCAATCATTATCACCACAGTCCAGTATGAGGTTGTCGTATACTGCAATCAATACTACCCAACAATATCTTATTTACTTGTGGCCAAAGCACTACTTCCTTGGAGGTTATCGATTCGCTGGAATTGGACCAAAAGCAATCTCCTGAAATCACCTTTCAATATGAAATGATTTTTGCCAGTGTTTTTATGATTGTTATGGATTTTTGCGAAAAAAGCTACAACAGCTTAAGTTATAATGAGTGCGTTGTGATGCTCTCGCCAAATGGGACGATATCCGCTGGGTTTCCATTTCTGGAATTGTGCAGAAATTAGATTAAACTGGAGCGAGACGAATTGGTTGTAGTTTCTGGAAAATGGAAAAACTATAACGATATAAGCATCTTTTTGAGCCCCTGGCTGTAATCTCTCCTCGTCGTTACTGCTTATAGAAATGCCACCCACTTGGTTAAATCTCAACGAATGAAATTGGTTGGAGTTTTATATGCGTGCACAGCCAACTATGATTTCAACGGTAGTTATCTGGTCGTGTGGATTTACCGCGAAATTCAGAAAAATGCAAACAAAGAATATAATAGATGTATTTATATTTCTACTCTGTCTTCTATATAAGAAAGAATGATACCTCTCCTAGCTGTCGGAATTCCATTTTTATGGTTAGCCAAACCTAAATCTAACATAAGTGCAATTTGTGATTTAGCTGCCCCTAACCAGCAGGCAATCACTGCCAACCTACGAGCCGTCAG